>UYYA01000241.1:0-83157 GCA_900624975.1 Angiostrongylus costaricensis
AGCATGCTAGGAGGCATGACCCTCCCTGACGGTGCGCGCTCATTATTAGAATTGGGACCCAATTTCTCACCATCTGAACCTCCTCACCATTGTAAAACCGTTTTCCTCACTAAATTGTAAAATCAGCTGTTCTAAACTTCCTCATTGGAAGTCACGAAAAAGCGGCTCTGAAGAAGGCGATACTGCCGAAACGTCAGCTAGCGTTGTATTGTATTGTGTTTTCTTTATGGAAGTAAATGTATGCTGTTTAAAAACCTCGCGATTGCTGAGCAAGAAAACGACACATTCATATTCCAATGCCGAGGTTAAGAGAAAGTCGATCTTGGGAACCTATCGCTTCGTTCCCCGTAGGTTCTCCTTTATTTGTGCCTATCCCATGCGTGCTAGTATTTGGTTTAACTTTAAGCTACCCATCTAAGGATTCTGTTATACGCATACGCAATGTTTTACCGGTTTTACAAATGTGTTTGAACTTGTACACTTTACAAGATATCAAATAGACCGTGCCCGAACTCATGCAACCACCGTCTCCACCGTTAGAGCATATAGAGAGTCATGCAGGAGGTTGTGAAATAGCTTACGTCTTAAAAACTTCTGTGGCATTTCAATAACCTTTACACATTTTTCTATGTCGGCCCTTTTCAACTCATGATATCCGATATGTGCATCATAGCACCCACACGCGTTTGGGCTAGGAGGTAATGTGAACCCTAAAGTGTGAACTCCATTTTTAGCTCAGCATGCTCCAAAATTTTTTCAATCGCACTTGTATATTCATTCGATATTTCATTGAAGGAAGGTCGGAGTACGAGGTGTGAGACCAGAAAAACAATTCTCTACATTTAATCATTTGCACCACGCTTCTTACCTTAGGCAAAGTGACATGTCCTCACATGGCTCATAGGTGGTTAATGGTGTAGCAAAAGCAACCTTATGGTTTAATGGGGCGCATGTGGATCTAGAGAATGCACTCGCTGTCTCTACTGCGCTGTTTCAGCACATACACTCCGTGTGCCCGAGGATATTTTCATGAGGACTTGGATGTGTTTTAGTTTATGTGGATGGTTCTCCACGAGTCAGTCAAATGTCTGCAACCAAGTAGGTGAGGAGTACATGGATGGTGGGTAGGAGTCCAGCAAATAAGCTGTTCATCTGCTTTGAAGGACACTGACAACCGTCCAGTGAGCAAAACCAGAACCCATGTTGAGAGCCGAGCAAGATACCCTTGGGTATCGAAGGCCAAACGCAGGCATATAAATAGGCCAAATTCCAATGAAACCGAAAGAGCCCGAAATACCACAACGATGGGTAGGTCGAGTGGTGAAAAGTTGCTGAAATAACAGCCATTCTAGGTTGCATAAATCGTAAAGCACTAAGGTGACAATCTGCATTAGAATGGAACTAGCAGGATAAGTGGCTGTCTGAGTTTATCATAACTACCCATCACCATTCACGGCAACGCGCAATTCCAGGAACACCTATCTCAGCGCTAGACGTGGGATGCTTCTAAGGATGGAACAACACCAGGTCCGAACTGGATAAAGTCTGAACATCTGAAGGACTTTCCGCCAGTCCTCACAAACAGACCAGCCCGGCCTTGCACGCGTAACCTGTTAGAATGCAAGGCTCCTGTTTGATGGAAGACTAGCAACGATGTGTTATTGTTTAAGAAGAGTACTCCCCCGGTATCGACCAAAATTTTTCGTGAGTTATATAGAAAATTCACAAGCAAGATGACATATTCGCAAAACGTGGACTCTAGAGTAGATCGAATCACGATTACGATTACCCCTTCCGGAGTCTGCGTGCGGGTTGCACATTGCCCCGCTGAGGCCATTGCTTTGCATTTCTCTTAACTAGTTTTCTACCTAGCGCTGCCATAAGCAACCATCTGTCAGCGGGGTTGATCTGGGAAACACAAATCGACGTTGGATCCAGTTAAGCTGAGGCGTTACGTAGAAAACTAGCTGAAAGAAGGCAAAGCAAGGGCCTCAGTGGTGCAATGTGTAACGCTCGAGCCCCCGGAGAAACTAATCGTGGTTCGATCTACCCTGGGGTCCAAGTTTGCGAATATCTCAGCATCATTGTGGTTGTGCCTCACATCACTGAAAATTATAGTAGGCAGCAAATAAAAGCTTAACAAAATATCATCTTTCTACGACAATATTGACATGAATGCCAAAAAAGAGCTTTGGTAAGGCTATAAAATCTCGTCAAAATCTTTCACCACCACCTTCGAGAACGTCAGGCGAACACTGGAATAGGACAGAATTGGAGTGGAAATCAATGGTCAGCAATTGTGCCACCTTCGCCTTGATGAACACATCGTTCTTATAGCACCAAATATTGGTCAAGCGGAACTAATAGTTGTAGATTTTGATAAAAGCTGTGGAAAGATCGGCCATCAACTAAATCTCATGAAGAGTTGTTCGTAAGGAACGGTTTGGTTTCGTGCAGCCCATTCCCGCTCAACAGGATGAATGTGTTCAAATGCTCCAACTACGTCTATCTAGGTCAGGAAATCAACAACATGAACGAATTAGTTCCAGGGTTGAGCAGGAGAAAGGAAATGGCTCGGGTGACTCTCACGACCATCGAGAATGTTGTGAACAGAACAAAGAAGACCGACTACGTGCCCACCTTTTCAACTCCACGATTCTTCCTGTTTTAACTACTCGTCGGAAATCTGCGTAAGCACTATGAGAGGAGATTACTCGGCGTTATTGAACGCGCATTCGAAAAATGTCGAAACTGTCAAACTAAGGTGGACCCGACACGTAGTGCCTCTGGACATCAATCGATAGACAAGAGGCTTTAGTGACTGAGCTCCTTAGGATACGAAAAGTACTACAGGAAGACCGTCTACTTTTTTGTTAAAGTTCTTCATGAAAACCCTAGAAGAAAGAGACGTCCGTAGAGCCAGCAGAACTCACTGGTCTACCTCTTCACGCGATAAGGAAAAGTGGGAGATTTACTGGTGCCCGCTGGAATCACTCGATGATAGATGGGACGACAGGCGATACTGGTGAATGATTTGAAAACATCCTTTTTCTGAAAGGGTTGATTGGCCGGAAATTTGACTCACGGATAAATGTTATTTCATTTCAATAATTACGGCTATTTTACGGAATGTGCTGGCATCAAAACTGCCGAAGTAGGCTCAACATAACGTACAAAATACTCCCAAGCCCTGACAGGAATGTGTTTGCCTAGCCAACCATGTGTAACACCCAGTAAATCACACAAAATCTTAAAAATCGAGTTTCACGGAACCTCCTGAATAATTATCAATAACATCCTGTATGAATGATCATTATTAGCGAGGTTTAATGAAAGTTGGCTCTTAAGAAATTGACCGTTACGCCACGAGCCAGCAAATATAGCAACGACTGCTACGGGGGGCATCGGCCGCCTATAATAGATCATATTGGAGGTGGGAATCTATCAACATCCGTCCTGTACAACAGTGCACCACGGAATGAAGTTCGCCTTTCAACTGGTGCTACCTCCGCTGGATTCGACTCACTGCGACAACGACCGACTATGGACATCGACTCGGATCAACGCGGCTCTGAGGAAGGAGAAGGTGCCGAAGTGTTAACTGAATAAATGTTTTTGTGTCAACCTTTTCTTACCTCAATCATATAAGATATTGTTGACACAAAATCATTCATTCACATAAAAGGATAGAACGAAGCCTCTTCTACAATTCTGTCGAGCTCGCCGCCTTAAACTACCCTAATTGTTAAAAGGATTTCAATAATGCTGAGATGCTTGCGAAACTCCGAACCGCAGGTTTCTGAGTTGGGGAACGAGCGCGCTAGTGTCTTTTTCAGGGAGTGACGCGTTCACCACCACACCATGCCGGTCCTTCGCATAGCCTCATGCTTAACTGGGTTCTTTGCCGATTTGGGCACCCAGATCAATCTCGCTGGCGGGTGATTGCTGATGGCAGGGATCGATAGAACTAGCTGAGGAACCGGCGAAACGAAGGACCCACATGGTGTGGTGGTGAACGCGTCACTCCCCAAAAAGGACAATACCGCGTTCGTTCCCGACCGCACACACCTGTGGTACGGAGTTTTGCAAATATCTCAGTATCCTTGAAGTTATATTTCGCAATATACCTTGCCACTAAAAAGAGTAGGCAGTAAATAAAACGGTTAAGATTGTTAAAAGGATTGTTTTTATTTTCGAAGAACCAGAAGGGCCACAGCCCACGGAAAACTGCTAGCGTTCCATTCGGAGAGTCACGCTAAACGGAGCGGTCCGTTGTGGATTAAGCCCTAAACCTTTCTCGATGAGCTACGTTTTCAAAGCCATTGGAAATCGGCATCTGCAGCTCCAAATTCAGAGGTTTCTTCTGCTCTGTCTTCTGTGCTCACACTGGTGGCTGTCGAAAACATTTTTCTCACAAGCCTCTTTTTGTATGTATGGGGTGAGAAGAAGAGTTACTGACCACTACGTTTTTGTCTATGGCTTTCAGTACTCTTTAGTGATGTAGCTGTTTTTGAGTAAGCCAGTTTGAACGTGCAAACATGGTAGCCATTTTCGGTTTCTCTCGGGCAAATTTTATGTATTCTGACTGCCCGTTCAACAAGGCGAAACACTTGCCCATTTCCTCTTGTATGGAGCAGATGATGAAGCAGTAATCGATATAACTACAGTAGATTAAGACAGAACTGAGGAGCTTCTGAAATGAATATGCTGTTCTGACTGAGGAATCTAAAACGCAAGCGCGCAGAACTCTAAAACTGTTCTGGATAAATTTTAAAAATCTAAAGAATTGAAAAACGAACCCCTTGTGATCACGGGTGACTTGCCCCACACCTCGGCTTGATTTTTCTATATGAGCCCAGCACATTCCTCACCCATGTAATGCTCAGTGCGGCTGGTCTCCATCAAATAACTGGAGTGCTTTTAGACAGTAAAATGGTGAGTGTTAAAGGAAACCGTTTTCTGCGCGACTGAAAATTTGTGCATTGAGTTTTTCTGTTGGTGTTATGAAAGTGTTTAACAGAGTAAATTACAAATAAATTTGACCTTTCCAGGTTCTGAAGAAGGTGAAACATCACCGAAATTTCAGCCGCGGCCAATAAATAGTAATCTTTGATTCACTACATTGTCTTCTAATTTTGAGCTAATTCGAGGTTAATCTCATATTTTCCATATAAACACGCGCTACGTTGCCTAACCATAAACTGACTCGAGCTCGTTACTTGTACCGAGAAGACTTCTGGCGGAGTAGAGTATAGAAAGCCATGACATCGTGGGGTACTTCGTGATATTCACCAGTCAACTCGCATCATTAATGATTGGTATGGCTTGTATACTGTTTTTCATTAGAATTGACGCATTCCTGAAGTATATTTTTCTAAATCAGTGACCTCTCAACGGAAAATGACACCAGTCCGACGTTGTGGCACGTATGCTCAGAGCGCTCTAAAAAGCCAAGCTGGCACCGCTAAAATAAATCTGAGTAATTCTTCCATTCGGACCACTTTGTTTCTTGAGAACAGTATGACATATACGATTATGATCTCAGTTGGTTTAGCAGCACAACAACATCAAATCACCTGCTGCAACTTACCTTACAACAAAGTCGGCATCGTTATCATGTAGTTCAGTGATTTTGGTAATGAATGATTTTAAAAAACCATTATATGAGAGAATCAAAAGTCATTCTTATTCTCCAACTGTATTCACATCAGTCAGTCGGATGGAACAAAACGTGAGTAAGATTTCACTTATAAGTCTGTCTCATTCCAATTCATTTCAAGCTTTTTTCTACTTTTATCATTTATTCTAACAACAATAAACGGATAAATCCTATTAATATTTGACGTCTGTGGAGTACTAGATATTGGATGATAAAAGCGTAGTGGTTAGAGACGTGATGCAACACACGCTGGTTTCTGGTTCGACTCCTCATTGAGGAACTCAGGTTGCCTGAAACATTTTGACCCTTAATGAGATTCCTACCAAGAAGGAAAATCCTCGAATAGCAGCTGAACCTTCACGTAAATGCCGAGAACTTTGTGAGTGGTGAATATGAGACAATGAACAGAATGAAAGAAAGTGCTAGGATTAGCACAATGCTTGAGCACGCTTCATTTTACGCGCATTACTCCATATCACCAATATGGCGTAGGTCCCAACATTTCTTGCATTCCTTTCGTTTCCTAGTATTTACTGTCTACGAAGGTGCTTACGCATTTTGCCTATGTATTCAGCTTTTGCCTTATTATGAAGTCTTTAAATGCTGGTCGAGTCTATTCTTTCTGGAATACTAAAATAGCTGTGCAAAGGCGCATTCTCAGGTCGACTGGAGAAAGTGAGCCGATCCAGATAATTTCGGCGCCAATCTCTCAACTTTGTTTAATTAGAAGGACCGTTGGCCCGAGATGGCGTTCAAACAACTACATTGCTTTTAATAAACCGCTTTGCTGTTGGAACGCTGCCCACTTCTTTATTGAAGTGATGTTGTTTCAGACAGTTCAAAGCCAGGTCATTGAACCGGATGGACTTGTTCAACGGTATATATTCCTTTTCCATTGTGATGGTATGTGTGATATAAAAAAATCTCAATGTGCACTGTAGTCATGAGAATATGCTATGAAAATACCATTAACAATTACAGCACTTCGCTATTTAACGTCACTTGAAATTGCCCAGGTTTTTGTGACTCGCTCAATAGCAACGTAGACCTCGAATTGATTCTGATGTGTTATCACTAGCATTACTTCGATGTGATTTCAGACGTTCGCCAACAAAAGACGACAAATCCAAAGAAAGCGATCCCGACGTTCTAGTACTTACATATAAATCGGATGATATGGCCATTCCTAATGTAAAAATAGCGGAAAACAACGTACGTTTTATATTAAAAAACCGTATCTGCTTGGGATAGAAAGGTTTCGGACGATAGTGCCCGTGGAAGCAAGAGGAATCTGGGGACTTGTCTTAGGTGACGGAATACTGTGGAGAGCAGTGTATTATCTAACATAAGGCTCCTCAGAGCTGACAAGGAGTTCGAAACCTTTATCCAGAAAGTTTGCCCCAAGTAGTCACCACCACAAGCAGTCGCGGCCGTTGTGGATCAGAGGGAGATACGCCTCCTTACGGCTAGTTCGATACCAAGAGGATGATGAATTCTGGTATTAGTTTACTCCTATCTGGTTTTCATAACGAAAATACTGGATTCCTCAGCTTGGGAGACACTGCTGAAGGATGGATTCTCCCTCTGTACATCGCAGCCCGATACCAGGAACATCTCCCAGCCACGATGAGGCGGTAAGCATGCGACCAACATATTAGTCGAACCAGGTGAGAGTAGACTTACTGATAGGTAAGTAAAAAGTGTTTAACACATTTACGAAGATTATAACCTGCAGGCCATGAACCTTGCATAACTAAAGAAACACGTAAAATAAGAGACTGAAACAAAAAGCGTCCGTCATTTTATCCAGTTTTATTATACGGGTAGCTGTCAGATTTTCTGTCGATGTGGTATTCCCATCAGTCATCTTCTCCAAAGGTCTACTAAGGTCCTAAAGCAGACTATCTAAAGCATGTTTATTTTCCTTCTTAAACGGCAACATAAGTACAGACTAAGTTTTTGCCTCGGTATCAAGTAACCTAACACTTAGGTGATCCAGAAAATAGTTTTGACTTCTTTCTTCGAACTCCAGGCTTCGTTTTCAAATAATGGTCTATGCTTTCGTGTTCATGGAAATTCGACCAACGAATTCATACTTGGATGTAAATCCACAGAAACGACTCCCATTATCGACGTTGAAGCTGATCAAACAGCTACTAACAGACATCTCAGTTCTTTTGTTAGTCGTGAATGATGACTAACAAATCATAGATTCCGTTGAGGAACTCGTCAGTCGAAATTGTGTCCTCTATCCGTACGGCAGTGAATAAATTCATCTGGCAGTCAAGAATCCGATTACCAGTTTCCTGAGAAATCGAACCATCAAAGACTTCAATGTTAAATTGTATTCCAACTTGACCTTTTTGCAACGACATTTGAATTTACTGTTCGACAATTTTCTGTATTACTCATAATTTTCTAAACAATTTCCTTGCTGTCATACAATAAGGTTATTATTAATACCTCTTTAATTAAAAAATGAAAACCTTCACATTATCTGGCTTGAGAACGAGTTTGAATTGTAGATGTAATGTTCATTAGGGAAATTCCTGCCCACAACAGGATAACAAAGGAGTTAAAAGTACTAAAAAATTTTTCGCAAGTGATATGCAACAGGTGTTCACTACTCCGTTAAGGTTAAGCTCAAATTTCTGCCTCTGAAGAATCCACTGTGACCACCCGCCTCAATTATATGCCTCTCCTGGCGTCCTTCGGTTTCCTTTCCAACCGAATTCTTCACATAACATATATATATATATATATGTATATATATATATGTATATATATATATATATATATAGGAGAGCACATTATTTATTAGGGCAGCACATACGATGGCTAAATTTTCTTTTCAGAAAGACGGAAGCGAAAAACAATTAGATTTCAAACAAGGTGAGGTCGTAGTCCGCCGAAATAAATCACGACAGAATAGTTCCGAAAATGTGATGGCGACCTCCTTTATTGAAAACGAACGTGGGCAGGAGAAGTCCACACTGGATAGGAATAAGGTGAGCGCAATCACCGTCCTTCTCACAAATGCTTCAGATTTCCCAACCATGTTCGGTGTGAAACCAGAATTCTTCGAAGTATGACATTACTTCTATATATTTTGCTAAATCCATCCGGTCTTTCTTTGCCAGAAAAACATCTAACGTGCGATTTCAAGCTGATATGGGAAAAAAAGTCTCTTATATTTTTTTTTAATATCACTGTACTAAGTATGTACTTACCTAGACGTAATCATGTAATAAATACCGAGTTCTCTGCGATATTCTAGGCTTCTTTGAGCTTACCAGTAAAAATAAGCACCAAATGAACAGTGACCGTGGTCGTCCGGCTCCTACTGTAACTTGTAGCTTCTGCATTAATTGAAGCTCATAATCGGTCTAGTAACGATAAAAGGATAAAGCTCTTGGCGCTGATTAATCCTTGAGGGGTGAGCCATGCATTCTACTTCATTAAGCAGCGCTAGAGGTGACTGAATGCATATGCTGCCTTCACAATGACGAGCGGTGGCTTACCGATGTATCGAGCCATTGCTGCTATACTCCCAGACAAGTCTGGTACCAATTTGCCAAGCCCGGAGAGATAGAAGGGAAGGAAATTAACCGCCTGGAGCACATACATATACTGAATAGTAGCTTTTGCTCTATAACTACTGTCAAATGACCGTGTTTTTTTCCTTCTGTACAAAGTAGAGCTAAAATTGCTTCCTACTTTACCTTGAGAATGACAGAAGTCCATTGTAGCTTCGGCTTCTTTCTGCTTTAAGGTAATGTACAACGATGCTGAGCTGGCTTAATACACACATTGCACCAGTTTGACTATCGATGAACATCTTTATAGCAGCTTTCACCACTTCGACAGCATAATAACATCTTTCGAAGCTTCTCAGAAATACTGCATTGGCTAAGATCGAACCTGACAGCTGTCTGCAACTATTAGCGCCCACATGTTCTGCGCTACGTGGGTACGCGGTGGTGTGGGTGTTGAGAGCCGGTGTTACCCAATTTTTCGAAAATCGATAGTGAAACGGTATTAGCTTTAAAACAACGACTGTTTTAAGGCGGTAACTTCTATCTCACACAAATTACTGTACAGCAATGGTGAGAGCCGGTACAATACAAATTGGGCCGGTTTGACTCATGATGAATATCTTTTTAGCAGTTTGCATCACTTCGACAGCACAGCGGAGCTTTTCGAAGCATGTTAGAACTACTGCATTACCGGGGATTGAACCCCGTACTCCTTCCCTCATATCAGCGCTCAAATGCTTTCCACTACATCACATCGCACTTCAAGCGCATTCTAGTACCAGTGTTGTTCATTACACTAAAAATAGCCGTAGAAACTATTGTCACCTAAATAATCACATATCACTTAATCATTTGAGGTGATAGAAAGTTTTAAATACCCCGATTGGAGTGGAGCTATTTGATGTATTAATGAATGCTACGTATAAACTTGTGCACCATTCCAAATATAATCTTTTACTGTTGGCTGATGTTGCGCCTTTCCTATAGTTCGACTAGTTTCATATTCCCCGCACTATAGTAGCCTTCTGAATTTCTCAGGCAACTACACTTGTCAAAATTCGTGTGCTCCAAACTGCACCGGCCATCTGTGGCTGACAGCACCTAAATATCGTCATAACTTTAACACTAGAAAATTGCTCTAACTATTGCATGTTCTTTCAGCAAGGTGTACAGAAGGCACTCTTTCTTGCTGTACGTAAGCAAGAATCGAAAAAGAAGAAGGCGAAAGCTGCCAAAGAAGAGAAAAAACCCGCCGTTGCTGCCCTTGGTGCTAGTCCAACCCCAGGAAGTTCACGGGTGTGGTGGTCAAAGTTCTTTCTAATATTCTACTCTTTTCCTATATCAGAAATTCACATAGAAAAATGTCATGGATGTCTAATGACCTTAGAACTATAGAGAGAATGACCAAGCAATAAATGGTTTCTACTTCACATTTATTGTTTATCTGTATAACTATATTTGAGGACGCGTCTGGCGCAGTGGTTAGACGTTCATTGTAGTACACACTGGATCGGGGTCTGATTCAATCCCGCGGCCCAAGCTCGCCACACCTTCCATCCTTCGCGAACCGAACAAAATTGGCCCCAGCGCTATCTAAAAGCATAGCAGTACTGATGTGATATAACAGTAAATCACCGCAAGTCACTGTTTAGGCTAGATAAAGCATTCAGTCAGCTTTACGATGCTACGAATGGAGTCTAATGCATGGAGTATTCCTCAACGATTGATCAACGCAGAACGCTTTTTTATGCTTTATAACTATACCTACCTGATAATATTCAGATGAATGCTTCCAAATCTCTACAGAGAACTAAAACAAGAAAGAAGAAGACGACGGTGAAGGGAAGATGATGCTAAAGTCATCTAGAGGTAAACCCTTTCCATTAAATCATTTCTTATTTTTTGGGGTGTTGACAGACTTCTGTTTTCTTTTCTTCTTCACTATGCTACTCTTTTATGGATAAAACCAATGCCTTCCTATGATCTATTCATTTTAAGTATATGATTTGCAAAGATCGCAGCACTATAAAGATGGCAGACATCATTATTTCTATTGTTTTGCAAACTTTGCATTTTTGAAATTAGATGATTCGTATTTCACCATGTTGTTTTGCATTTATTGTTGTTTTTATGTTTTCCTAATCTCGATTGTTTCCAACGATTTACAGGCTCATCGTGGGTGAGAGGTGTTCCTGGGTGTTGGGCTGTGATGCACAGCAGGTGAATTCATCCTCCCGGCAAGGTCTCGCAAGCTGAGAGGCTGTTCAGCTTTCCATCGAGAAGCTTAGCTAAGAGTAAACCAATACAGGTTCCACCATTGTCCTGGTGTCAAAGTCTCATGGTGGCAAGTCTTCCTTTGATTTACGGAGCAGCGACGAGCTGGGGTGGTGACCATCTGAAGCAGACTTTAACTAGGATGACCTCGGAGCTCCAGGAAACCACAATGGCTAAACTACCAAATCTCCGGTTAATCGAAATTATGCTGGGGCACGCCCAACCAGTGCAGACCGGCCATCCATTTAAGTACTCTTGATTGGAAACCTTGTAGTCGTCCTTATTGTCAACGAGAACTGGAAGAACATTTTGCTTCGTTTCCCGAAAGCGTTCTTCTCTAAATCTCGAATTTTTCCTTCAATTCCGTCCACATTTCAGAACACAGTCAACAATGATTATCGCCACTTTCGATCAGTTTTCAACTTGGAACATTCTGAAAGCACATCCCATCATTTGGTAATAAATTTTTGTAAAGATTAGTGCTTCACGCTGTTCGGGAAAGGTCATCGAAACATTTATCAAATCAACCTTCTTATTGATGTTGAGAGTAATTGCATAATCATTTTTGCAAGTTTTAAAAAGAAAACCCATAAGAACCACAGTGTTGGAAGACGGACTGGAGCGTAAAATAAATATTTCAGAAAACGTTAGTGCTCCTTTCTAAGTTGCCATGGGGTTCACCGTCTCAATAGTCTCACTGAAACTGGGCTGAAGAGTTCGGTAATTCAATCCACAAAAACAACTTCACAGAAGCATTAGCCACAACAAAGCCCAGTCCAGTCAATTGTCTTTGTCTATGTTTTCCTTGAACAGTAGAATTGAAGGTGTTCATAGAAAAAGACTATCCAACCTTATCTTCTTCCTTGGATGGAAGAAATCTAATGGGCAACTGTTAGCGGCTCTAGATAAAGAAAAGTTTACGGACTCTTCAGACCCATTGCTATAGTCTTAATTAAATCGTTTGTAGGTGGTAAAGAGCTACTGGTGTCATTCAGCTCGTGGTCTAGTGCTGCTATGTTTCTTGATGCCACTAGTTCCGGTAACATTTTAACTTGGACCTTTTCGTAATCACAATGAGTTCTAGATATTCACTACCGGTATAATTGGCATCATCTGTCGCCCCTATGATCGTCCAGTAACTTGTGCGAGCGCCAATAAACCTTCCACTTTTCCCCGTCACTTGCAAGAGTAACCCAATGGGTTCTGTTCGCCCTAGAGACTCATTGAGCGTTAAAGCTTTCTTCTAGAGCTTTCGTGAAGAACTCCATCGGATCGGTGGTCTTTATGCAGCATGTTTACACTGTTTACGTCCCGAGGAATCCAGTCACTTACGGGCTTTGTCTATCTGCTGTCTTTCATACGCACTACGTGTCTCTTCAACATATCTTCGACAGTTTGGCGTATAGAACGGCATATTTGATTTTTGGTCGTGATGCAGGTGGTAGCATCGAATCCCTTCCCTCACTTTTGTGACACGGTTGCCTCTAGCATCGTTCTTTCGACTGTAAGTTCAATAACTTTGAGTGATCTTTCATCGTGCTTACTCAACGACCAGATTTCTGACGCATACGTTAGGGCTGGAAGAATCGTAAAGTCGAAAAGTTGGGTACGGAGTCGGGTGTTCTTTGTTCTTTTTACTACATCATCGATAGTCTTGAAAGCTCCGCAAGCTGCTCGTTTTCTCCTTCTCAACTACGGAGCTAGGTTTCTCATCATGTCAATTTTCCTACTGAATGGAGCATACGTAACCAATCTGCTACTCATGAGCGTCTTTTTTGTGATGTTTGGTCAAAGAATAACCTTTCTACAGGCTTTATCAAACTCTGCAAACGTTCGTTCCGCTTGCCTAATGTTTGGTGTTATAAGAATGATGCCAACAGCAAAACGACGATGGTGTAATTGTCGGTCATCGATTTTCATACCCGTGTTGTCCTTTCCCAATGTTCGGATGACGTCCTCGAGGGTGGCGGTAAATAATTTTTGCGAGGTGGTAACGCCATGCCTAACCCCTCTTTTGATGTCGGTGTTAAAGTCGTTGTAGGCTGGTGATATCTTGGTTGTGGAAATTTTGTATAGGTCTTTAATTTTTCTCTTCATCTTTATATACCGAGTAGAGACTCAATGGCTGCCCAGAGATTCCGTGACTGCTTTTACCTCAACTAGTAAAAGTAAAAAGTAAAAGTAAGAGTAAAAAGCCTTATTTAAATTGATGAAAGTAAGGCAGAGGGGTCACAGTATTCTCGCGATACTTCAATCATTCTTGTTATCGTGTGGATGTGATCCATTGTTCTAAATCTTTTTCGGAACCTTGCTTTTTCACTTGGCTGCCCTTCGTCCAGTGTTCTGCCAATTCCGTTCAGGATGACTCGAGTGAAAAGTTTGTAGACGACAGAGAGTAAGCCGATTGGGCGATAGTTGCCGATATCGTTCAGGTCACCCTTCTTGAACAATAACGCGGTCTTCCATTGAGTAGGGACTTTGCATTCAGACAGGTAACGTGTGAAGAGCAGAGCCAGTGTGTTTACGAGGACTGGCGGAAGGTTCTTAAAGTGTTCTGGTCGTATCCTGTCCGGATCTGGTGCTGTTCGATTTTTCACCGACGAAATGGCATGTCAGATTGTGGAAAGGGAGCAGTGGCACAGCACATCCATCCTCTTTTATTTCATATTAGGGCAGGAGCACGTGGCTACTGAAGAGACGCGAGAATTACTCGTGAATGTTAACCGTTTTATTTACTGCCTACTCTTTTTTTTAATGGCAGGGTATGTTGCGAAATATAACTTCAATGAAGCTGAGATATTGGGAAAGCTCCGGACCGCAGGTGTCAGCGGTGGGGAACGAACGTGCAGTTGTGCTTTCCGGAGAGTAACGCGTTCACCACTACACCATGCGGGTCCTTCGTTTCGCCTGTCTCTCAGCTAGTTTTATCGATCTGTTGTCAGGCGAAACGAAGAACCCGCATGGTGTGGTGGTGAACGCGTTACTCCCCGGAAAGGACAATAGCGCGTTCGTTTCCAACCGCAGACACCTGCGGTCCGGAGTTTTGCCAATATCTCAGCTTCATTGAAATTACTCGTGAATGATTTCCTCAACTGCGATTCTGGAAGCTGTAACTGTTCCGTCTGGGCGTCGGAGTTAAATTATGTTGCTTTTGCAATTGGAGAAGCTTCGATGGGCTTTGCGAATGCTTTTTCCAGCCCCTGCAGCTTCACCATGGCTGCTGCTCTTCTCTCATTAAGATCTCTCATCGCCTCTCCGCTTTGTTTTGCAAGTTCGAACACGAGTTGGCGGTTGCCTGTAGTCGTGTGATTCCACGCTAGCGTATCAGTTCGAGTGTTTCTGGAGACAGACTTCTCTTGGTGGCATTCGAACTTAGTCTTCATAACGCTAACGTGAAAATGTTGAATGAGCCAATCTTAACGACTTTTTCCGATTTCTACGAGAAGCGAATTTTTGCACGAAGTAGGCGATGGTATGATCACGTACTAAATTTCTGGTTAACAGCGACAAACAAACCCTTCAATGTACTACGTGGTATTCGTTATGGTACTGTACATTTGGAGACTTTCACGTCCGGCGTTGAGGCAGGAACTTCCGGAATTGCGAGTTACCATGAATAGTCTTCGTCATGGCGATGAACTCATACAGCCACCCACCCTGCTCGTTCCATTCTAATTCGGGTCCGATATTAGCGTTAAAACCTTCAGTGATGGCCTTAATGTATGGCCTTCTCTGCAGAACTTCTCCAAGTCCATTTAAAACGCTTCGACTTCTTCTTCAGCACAGCTTCATGTTAGTGTGTAAGCGACGAAGATTGTCAAACCGGTATTGATCCAAATCTCGGATTGTTAATTGTTCGAATGAATCAGTCTTCATGGCCCAAGTATATCTACACCGCCGAATCTTCTATTGTCGGATGTTCCGAGAAACAGTTTTTTCTGGTGTCACTGACGGCCTTGAATGGCGTCTTCTCGTCTAGCGCACTCCTATGATGTCATACGTTATACTTCATGCTTTTCATGATCGAGTCTTCTCCTGAGGAATCAAGTGTAAATGCGTTCATTGTAGGTAAAAATCGTTACCTTAGCCCTTTGCGATTTAGGCAGTCCAAAGTGGCCTTGAGATGTTAGCAGCCTCTCCGTACTCGTCCTACCCAACGCTGCCGAATCGGGGCTCTTTCGGGGTTAGGAGAATGAGGCCGTTTTATTTTACTGTGTTTAGCTTTTTGATACCCATAAATAGCTTCCTTAGCTCTAAACGTAAAATTTCGCTATACTCACAAGCAGTTCTCCAGTCTTTCTCAAAGTAGACGGGAAGCTCACTTGTTGGAGGTCACTCAGAACCACCTCCCATATATTTGCTGCTACTGCATGCTTTTGGCCGAAATAACTCGCAGAATACAATCCGCGCAAATGGGACCACATCCACGCACGTATGAACGAGTGCGCCTTCGCAAATACAGAAAATATGTGCCAAATTCGCGGAGCAGAAACAAGGACTTCATCCTCTTAATCCGCCTGCCTCTCAGAGAAACAAAGGTCGCTTCCGGTCCGCTACTAACTTCCCTGGCCACAACCTTGGGACGCGCCACGTATCGCGATAAAGCGGCATGAGATCTCTCTATGAGAGAGAATTCCCACTGCCGGTAATTTTAATTTTTTGTAGATTGGAGACAGTAAGCTGATCACAGAAAAGTCCTGTACAGATTTGACGGTTGCGCAGTAATGGAGGTACAAGTGGGCATAGTGCGAGGTCGACCTTCAGTGTTGTGCCACACTGAAGAGCATAACTACTGATGTGCCACTCTCATTCCAGTGGTTATATGATATGAAAATTAACAGCAAGGAAGTCTGGTTTTTTTACATATTGTCACAATCAGACTTTTTCCAACATTTTTACCTCTTCAGAGTTGATTGCGTAGCATGCGGCACTTTCTATTGCCTTCCACACTATTCATTCTTTCGTCGCTCTCAGTTGTGCTGGCAAAACTGATTATAACGACGGTTATTCTTTCTTTAATGAGCTTACACCAGGATGCTAAAGACGTCTTCGTCTTCATCAGGGTCCATAAGCAAAGTCGATGGTCCACGCTTGCTCTTGGTCTCAATGTGGCGGCTTCGCCTTCGTGTCGAGTTAGGTCTTCCTCAGCGGGCCATCTCCTCGAATGAGGCATACGCACTCTGTGATGCCTTTTATGAAGGATGCTGATGGTTGATAGGTGTGGTAGTCCAGTGATAGTAACTTATTTTTCCCTGACTATAAATCCTGCAAAAGTAGGTATCATTATCAGCTGACAAAGAGCAATGACAATATTTCAAAACCGACTTTCCTTTAACCTCCGTATTACTAAACAACGTGCATTCTTTCTTAGATGCGCTTACACAAAGTTGATAAAGATATTTATTTTCGGCTAACCTTTTGACATCTTCGTCTTCAACAGAGAATTCTTCTGAAATATACCAACAGAGTTTCGTCTTCTTCTGTGTTCGTTTTTTTACATGACCCGACACCGCATGTGTCACACTGCACAGATCCCACCACTTCTTTCGCTCGTTTCGCTTCCTTGCATCCGCCATCTATGAAGAATGTCGAACTGCTTTGGCTTGTGAGTTCAGCTTGCTGCTTTCATCGCAAATACAGTTTAATGTTAGTCATGTCGATTTTCTCTGGAATCTTGAAATAACCATGCTAGGGCATTTCCACGTGGGCTAGATTTAGTGGCATTGTCCCACATAAGTCTGATACCAATTTCTCAACCCCTGAAGGATGAAAGGCCGAGTCTGGTGTAAAGGTTAAACAGAGTATGACTAGGTCGGGCTGGCAGCGTAATGAACAGGATCACTACGCATGCGCTGTCTATCTTTATTCTTGGAGTTTTCTAAGTTGTTAGTCAAGAACTCATGTTTTAAGAGAAATAAATTCTACAAAGTTGTGAACGCTTAACAAACACCAGCTTAAATCGGCCTGAAGAAAAGAAGCCTCTCTATTTTTGTCGCTAAAAATTGTAGTGCCAAAGTACTATGAGATGCTTACAAAACAGGAATTTTTAAAACGTTGCGGCTCGTAGCCCATTTATTTCAGCTGCACTAATTTTTGAATATAGCCTAAAAATGAATCGAAGAAGGCGCATTTACTTTACTTAAAAACCTGAGATGAAAAGCAGTTTATTTTGTTCTTAAAAAGTGGATAATGAGAAGGTAAGAATATGGAAAGAAAAGTAATCTGAAAAAGGAAGGACAATTCATTTTATTTCCCACCTATGCTCTATAGAAGTGAAGGACAATTGCCTTTGTTAGAACTGGTCGTCATCGTGTCGTTTTGACGTCGTTAATCATCATCGTATGATGTGCAAGCGTCTCTTACTGTTAGTTGGCATCCATCATTATCACTATGTCATACCAATTCCAATAATTATCGTTGTAATATTTTTTTTGAGGAGCACAGATGTCAATGACATTCTAGGCTCTTTTCTTCCTGAGATCGAATTCTGTCGAATGCTGTGGAACAAAACTGCTACATTCATTTGAATAAGCTCCGAAATTCTGAGAAAAAAGCTGATTTGATTGTGAATTGATCTTTAACCAAATGTTCGATCGTGGCATAAAGTGCGACAAATAAACCCTCTCAATACGCCGTCAGCGAACCATCGCCATCATAAACAACTGTGAAGAATTTGGGTGTGTGTGTCGTATGTGTACATGTCTGTGTATATGTGTGTGTGTGTCTGTGCCTGTGTCTGTGTATGTATGTGCATAGGTCTGTCTACTTGTGCATATATATGAGTTCACATATAAATCGTTCGTGTATGAATGTAAAAATGGTTTTAAGGTTCGATGAGTGTATATGTATACTTACGTGTATGTGTGCCTATGTCTGCATGTGTATATGTATGCATATAGGTAGATAGGCATGTAATTGTGTATTCGTATGTGTATATGTGCCAGTGGATACACGAGTGTATACGTGTCTTTTACATATCGTACCAATCTGTGTTTGCATTTATGTGTTACCAGTTTTCAAAGAGATTATCGTATACAAAATCTTTATCCATTTATTAAAATTCAGTTCCACATCTTGCCCATTTACTATCTTATCTGCTTTTCATCAATAGAAAAACCGCAATGCAGCATCGGGGAATGTTGTCGTTCTTTGAAGAAAATAATCGAACCCTTTAATCATTGGACTCTTGAAGGTTTACAGTTTACCAGTTCATAAAACAATAGAAGTTTTCAGCTCCAATAACATGATGCGTTTCAGTGAATAATGGAACTTTCACAGTAGAGGAAAATATGTGGGCATAATATATTCTACCATGTCAGTAACAGAGGGGCGCCTGTGGCGTAGTGGTCGGAGGCGCCTTGTGACACACACATGGGATCGATCCCCGCACCCGTTGCTTGTCCATCTTTCCGGGGTCGGTAAATTGGTACCAGCTTTCTCTGGGAGGATAGCAACACTGACTCCATACATCGGCAAGCCACTGTGAGTCATTGTAAAGACCAGTTATGCATTCAATCACTTCCAACGATGCTTAATGAAGTCTAATGCATGGCGCAATCCTCAGGGATTGATCAACGCGAAGAGCTTTGTGCTTTATCCTTGATGCCAGCAAGGATTTCTATGGTACAAAAGGATTCTCGTTCACACAGAACCATATTAACTTTTACGTTCTTGTTGTATTAGACAACCGAAATAACAATATTGTTATGTCATCATTGCAGAAGTCCTCATGTGATTTCTAAAGAATAGGAGAAATGCTGGTGCTGCCACAAAAATCTAGGCAAAGCTTTAAAAATTATCAATGGTATGCATTGAATCCAATGCGTATAAAAGTAATCTCAACATTCGACTTTACGAAGGCAAATCTTAGCTCATATTGAACCTTATTAATTGCAATAAGACGTAATTAGAATTTACAGCTATATTCCTACAATGCAAAAGCGCTCTTATTCTAATGAGATGCTTTGGAGATGACAGGACCTTTTTTCACTTTTTCTTCGTGGAAGATGTATTTCAAGCAGGGCAAGCAACTGAACAAGAAGGATTTTGTTCAGTAAGACATGCTGGTGCTCCCAATGGGCTACTTCTTGAGGATGACGTGCTTGTGTGTGAACTTTAAAGAATTTTAACTTTATTTTTTGATAATTATACTTTTTTCAAATTTAAAATTGACAGAATATTTTGCAAGAATTTTATAGAGCCGTAGGACGATGGGACAAAAAGCTCTTATTATAAATCTCTAAAGTTCTCAGCTCTTTTGCTGCACTCGTAAAATCAGTTCCATCGCGGACATAGCGAACAGATTCAAAATTTCACTAATTAGTTTCTCCATACTCCCTGCTAAAATCACTTCTTGTATTTTACGAAATCCTCTTCATTTTGAAAATGAAAGCGCGTATTCAGCGACTCTGTGCTGTAAAGGAAATTTGACGTTAGCAAAAGAAGGAAAAAAGTTACAAAGACATGACGAAATCATTAACTCTCCGAAATGATCTATTGCTTTAATGGAAGAACGGAAAAGAAAACCGTGTCGTTGAACCAACCTTGACCTTCCAGTGGCATTTGATCGATTATCGATCGGTACGGCGCATTGAGAAGTTCAAATTTTTTCGGATGAAAGGTGAAATCACAGTTTGCCTAATATGCACCTTTATGCTTTTTCTGATTTTATTTAGCAAAACGTTGTGAAGGTGTTTCGGCTTTCATCGATGACATCATCATTGCGGTCTCAAGTTGACTAGACGCAATCATTTACGATCATCTTCAAGTTGATAATGTTCAACATTATAGCCAGGCAACATGACATAATGGATGGGCGCTTATGGAAAACCCCATTCTATAAGCCAATGTTTAATGGTATACAGACCTGATGACCTCGTCCCTTCACTGAGAAACTCAAAGTATTGGAAGCAAAACAGATACAGTTCCATTAAAGCATAGGCAGCGATGTCTTTAGGAACCTCGGATTTGTCCTCACTGTAAGTTCCAAACAACTATTTGAAATAAATGAATTGGAATTCTCCGTAAAGAAAGACTTGAGACTTTTCTGATTTGAGTCCTTCCTTTCAACGCTAATCTCTTCAAGAAGAATGATTACGTTTCTGTATTATGTTCAGATTTTCAAACCCTTCAACTCTTTCTGCAGTACGAGGGAGGAAATGGTCTCGCATAAGGGAAAAAAGCTTAATGTATTGAAATAGGATGGCAGTGACAGCAAAGGAGCTTTTTACTTAAGAATTTTAAGAGTGCACATTTCGACGAATACCATCGTTCAGTTTCGCCTGAACGGTTGTCATTGAACAGAGGCTTTAGGTCGTGCTTTGAACTAAGCGACGGCTTCATTATCGTATTAAAATTGTACAACCACTGAAGGAATACACTGTTATCTTTTCAGCTCATTGCGCACCTTTTTGCTGACTTAATTCAGCCGAGCAAAAAATGCATATTGATCAAGAGTTTTTTATTTAATCGTTGTGTAACTACAAAAAATTACAGCACAATCTAATGAGATGCAACTCTCAAACACAAATTCGCTAGTTCTAGTTCATACCTGTTGACAGTGTATGTAAAAAAAGAAATTCTCCATTACACTTAATGATTCTCACGGTGTTCTTCGTCGACTGTTTTTAATGACGCGCGTAGAGCATGCTTAGAAAGGCTCTCTAATACATGCATGGTCCTTGGTTCAATCTCGCACCCGGGACTGATAAAGTCCTCCGTCGCTGCAAAATTGGAAAACTTACGCCATACTTCTTGCAGAAAGCGCCGAATTCGTATATTTCTAAGCCATTGGAAGTCAATGCATAGGATAATATCCATTTAGTCACCTCTAGGCCACCTCTGCTACCATTTATTTCATGATTACTGCAAGAACACTGAAACTCGCCTGCGATTTACACACGACAACGCCGGTTTTTTTCAACAATAAACAACGGATTCTTGGTCTCTAGAGGATTTATGAGACTGAAAATATTACAGAGCTATAGAAGAGGCTTAGCTTCATACGTTGGAGCTATATATGCCGTTGTTTTACATGAGGCGCTCCTAAGAGATTGAACAAAGCTTATTGCATTTTTCTTTTACTTATTGACTATTTTCTCATTCATAGAATTCTCTCATGTAAGGAGATCGAACCAGTTTATGGTGAAGCTACATTACAAATCATACATCAAATTAAATTCCTGATTTTATGCTTGCATATGCTTGCGTTCAAAGCAGACCACATCCGGTACGCCGATTCAGCAAAAACCAGCAAACAAATGGTTACGAATCACAGGTGGGACGGTTCGGGCTCAATCCTAACAAATCAGCACCACGTCTACTATGAAAGGAATGTTTCAGGGGTCTAGTAGTTAATATGCCCATCTACCCGTACCACGCAGTAGTATTCATGCATACCTTTTCGCTAAAAGTCACAAAAACAAAAGGCTTCATGTGGATGTGATGATAGCCATGGTGTTCATTGAGCAGGCGGAGCACCACTGACCGCTCTAGTTCTTGCCCATACAAAAACGGAAACTTTGCTACTTCACTCGTTTGAGACACCCGTTTTATATACTACCTAGAGTTTGCAAGTCATTACAGCTCTTTACCATCTGTCGGTGAAATTTCTACGTTATCTACACGAACTACATCATGTTGTCGCTTCAAACTTCTTGGCTCGTTACGTTTTTTCTTCGTCTCGTTCTTTGTCGTACGTATCTCGTTGTCAGAATCTTCCAGAAAATGTTGTGAAGCGTCTCTTTATTCATTAGTTACGAAACGTGCCTTTTCTTTACGAACAACGAGATTCTCGTTATCGCACCTTGTAATCGAGTTCGACCTCAACAAGCGTCGAACTCGTTGGTAACGTTGATTTATGGCGACTTACTTTTTACCGTTCACTCATTCTCAATTCACAGGCGTCCACTCGTACGAAAATTTCATAGTGGTTGGCTTTGTTAGCCAACGGCACAGTGTTTTTTTTTATAAAACTATTCGTTGATGTCTCTTTATAAAATGGGACATATTGGTTACTTTTCTTTGAAAAAATGCTTTTCTTTTGTGCAGAAAGAAATCCTAGTCGGCTTTGTGCTCCTCACAAACACAGTGGAATTCCTTACTTTTCGAACAGCATAGGGAGTTATCTTGAAAATGCGCGATCTAGAACGCATGGAACAAGCTGCCAAAGCTCCAGCAGCTCTGGGTTTTCCGAAATCGCCACATTAGGGGGTTTTTGATGAAACAGGCGATTTATTATTCACGGATGAACAAAATTCCTAATGAAACTCATCGTTTTTGATGTCAACTTAAATTCCATTCGTTATCATTTCTCTCCTTCCTATTTTTCTTTCATACAGATGTTTCTAATACATTAGTTGAAAATAACGCTTTAAAATATTTTCTGTTGTAAAGCACAGAAGATTACAACAGAGTCATAAATGTGTTCCTTCGTTGGTAAACTTACTGAGGTTGATAAATAGTGTTTGTTTTCGGCTAACTTTTCGACGGCTTCGTCTTCATCAGAGTAGATGATCCGAGTTGATGGTCCACAGTTGTTCGCGTTCTCGAGGTGGCGTCTTCCTCAGGCGTCGAGCCGGGTTTTCCTCAGTGGAGTATCTCTCTCGAATGAGCTATACTCACGCGGCGATGCCCTTTTATACAGGATGGTTCTTATCGATAGCGGTGATTGTCCGGTCATAACCACTTGTTTTTAGCTAGTTCAAAACGTAAAAATATTTCAAAACCGATCATCCTTTAACCTCGGTGTGACTAATCGGTGTGTATTCTTTCCTTGATAAGCTTAAGCTCATAGACGTGTGTTTGAGATAGAACGTCTCAGAATCTTCTCGGCATCTCTCTATCGATTACCGACCATTCGAATAGCTTAGGTAATTCAAACAGTTACTCGACATAGCTCTCACATCTTTTTTGAAGAAGCGATCTATATAAAATCTGCAATTTATTACACGTGCTCGCCCTTCCTTACCTTCTTCTTAAACACATAAAAATTTTCCGAAAAAATTTGCTGGAGCGGGATCAGAGCTTGATCGTCTACTGCGTCAGTGCTTCAATGGTACTCAAAGAGAAAAGCCTTAAGCGAAGAAACATTCCAACACGTGAACCTGAACCAGACAGACTTCCATAAGAAGGTCTTTTTTTTGTTGTTGGTGAGCTCTGAAAGGAGTATGACCTTCTTGTTAACAACTTTCAAGTGGTACCATGATGGCTGCCCTTATCTACGTGCTTTACCTTGGAAGTTGATCGATTTTATTCAATGCGACGTCCCAAGTACAAGTTATCCACCTGGAATGAAAACAGATATAAAGATAGGTCGTTAGGCAGCCTTATAACCTACCTAGGATGTTTTGTAGTGCTTTGCACACTTTTGTTTTTAGTTCCTTCCGAGTGTAATCGCTTGCAATTGCGTTCTAATCCCTCAAGAACCACAATGATGAGAAGGCTTTCGACGATCAAGGACAACTTGGAAACAACATCGATCATATCATCGCTTCACGAATGTCAATGTTTTAGAAAAGCAACTGAAGGCTAGCAATTATACAAAAATTGGGAATATACGAGGAGTATATTACAGACAGATTTTGTCCTAATAAAGTTAGAAGGTATCAAAATTTCAAATGGAGCCTTAGAAAATTTTTCTCCAACCTTTCAAGGGAAGTGTATAGGGTTTCTATATTCAACTCCTTAATACTGTTTCCATCGCCTCTGAAGTCCGGAAACATCGTTGAGCAGTTGCTGAGAGGAAAAACTGGAAATAGTCATCATCCGATTCCAATGCGTGAGGAAAAACTGAAAATCACCTATGATTCCGTCTTAATGCTTGCAGTGTGAGCTATACGTGGCACAAAAGCAAGAATTTCCAGTTTCCACATCTCTTTCAAAATGTTTTTCCTTGTATCATCAGCAAGTTTTCCACTGTGCCACGTGCTGTTTTGAAAGGTTTTCTCTTCAGGAATTCGATCACTTCTTTTCCAATCCTACTAAGAAATTTCCGGAAATTATTTGTCATTCTCCACACTGACACAATCTCTCAACTATAAAATTCTTTGTGCATTGAGATCTATTCATATTGCCATACAAACGAACAAATGCAGAAAATTAATGGATATTATTGATTTCTTAACCAAGACGTAACGTGGAAACGAATTTCGTGAGAACCAGTGCTATCCACAAATAGATATCTATCATTATAAAGATACGAATCGGTTGATCAGTTCAAGTTCAGGTGCTTGTGTCCCATCTGTCCAGCGACGGATAACGAGCAGGTATTGTTGGCTGAGAATTTTCGCGAACAACGATAAAAATCTTTCATCGTCGCTGAATAAACTTTGGTGATCTTGAAAATGCTATCGCATTTGTTCGTTTAAATTGTCAGCATTCTCTATTTCTTCAGTTTTTTTACCCTAGCCGTTCCACTTTGTTATGTCTTTTTATTTAATCGCATTGAACATAGATCGATGTCAAATGCATCTGCCTTCCTACTAATTTCACAGTATCACAAGAAATTATCGGTCGAGTCAAAATTTGATGAATAAAGTATCGTCTGGACCCAAAACTTCTTAAATTAACCAATTATTATAGCACAGTTTTTAAATTAATCCCTCAAACCTCAATAAATAGGAAGTAAATACTTACTTAAATGTCCTTTCCTACACAGAGTTTAGCACGAAATAGTTCTTTTCTCTGTTTTACTGTCCTGAAACCATCGTCTACCAAGGTACTCGGATTCCTGCAATAGGCTTCTTGTGTCTTAGAAATCTGTCATCTCTTCAACTCACTGAGAAGTTGAATGTCTGCTAATCACGGTTCTCTCTGGAGTTCCGAATTTCTCTGGAATCACGCTGGGGCGTTTCCCAGTATTCACAGTATGCATTTGTTTGCTTTGTGTATCAGTGGAAGATTCACTACTTTGCGACGGGTATTGTTTCACAACAGCAGCGATGCTTGGCACTAGCTGGCAAGCCAATAGAGGGCGATGTGTGTGGACCATTAAGTGGATCATATTGTGTAGATGTGCTGATTGCGTCGTTCCATAAAAACCGATCATATCTTTTTATTATGTCAGCACAATCTTCGCCTTTGATCAGATTTCGAGATTCGATTAATACTTGTAGCTTGATGACCAATCAGACCAGTTTCGCCAACAGCTGTGCTTCTAACGAATCTGCAGGAAACTTCATGTACAATAAGTTCAACCATGAAAGAAAAGCTTCCTTTCAAAAAATAACTGTCAATATGGCATAAAGGACGAAGGCGTTCAGCGTTGATCTCTTCCTCAATAGTTCAGTCGGCATCATTCGTAGTACAATGGAGGTGAATTAATGCAAAGTTGGCTCAAATACAACAACTTTCGACGCCGGAACGATGTATTAAGTAAATATTTCAAAAACCAACTTTTCTTTAACCTCGGCGTGACCAGTCAACATCTATCTATTTATTGATGAGTCAGCATGAGTTGGCAAATAAACTTTATTCGCCTAACGTTTCGACATTTTCATCTTTCCCAGAGCCTCCGTTCCTCAAAGAAAACATGTTGATTAGTCACACCGAAGTTGAAGGAAAGTCGGTTTTTGAAATATTGTTATGCTCTGTGTTAGCAGATTCTTCTGCAGTATGGTTGTCGAGAAGAAACAAGTTACTATCACCGGGACAGTCACTATCAACAACAACCGTGCTGAATAAAAGAGCACAGCCTAGCATAGTTACCTTATTCAGACGGTGTTCCACTGGAGAAGGTCCAGCTTGAAACGACAACGAAGATGCACATATCGAGAGCGCGAAAGACTGTGGACATCAACTTTGATCATCGGCTCTGGGGAAGAGGAAGACATCGAAACGTTAGGAGAATAAGGGTTATTTAACAACCTCGTGTTGACTTATCAATGAAAGATGCCTCATCAAAATGTTAAGCCTATTTTTTATTCTTGCAGGCAAATTTTTGTACTAACTTGTCGAACTTGCAAGAATGAGAGATTACTTAGGCCATGCCGTCTGGAATTGAACCAGTGCACCTACGGATAATGATAAATACTGTGGTACGACAGTAGAAGTAAAAATACTAAGCGTCTAGTGAATCCTAGTACTTCAATAGTACGTCGATGGACCGTCTTTACGCATTATTGGCATCGAAGCACATTTATCACTGTATTGGTATTTTCGTTGGACAATGTTCTCTCTCACAGAGTGTGGAGATAGCCTACCAGTGAAGTGTTCTCAGGCTGTTTCAACTGGAACTTACCATCGAAAATGGTCGGGCACGAGATTTGTCGCTTTACGGAAATGTTCCTTCAAGGACATCGCCCTTTCTTGGCATTGATTTGCTCTTAGTTGAACATTCAAGTGCAGACGTTGAACTCTTTCTCAGAATGAGTGAACTTAAAGGAACGATGAATCCTTGATATAGATGGCAGTTCAACACCCAGAAACTCATCCCCAAACTGAAGCGGTAAATTGTTCAAGTGGGATTGTTTAAAAAGTTTTTCATTATTTTTGAGTATTATTGAGTGAGGTCTTTTTGATTGATTTATTCTATGGTAAAGCTCTGATACTCTAGTGCATTCGCTGATGTTTTACCAAAGTACCTACATCGATCTTTCCCTTCGAGCGACTCGCCGCGCTTCTTCATATCCTATGCCGAAAATTCATCTACAGTTCAATTTCAAGCTTTTACAGAGTTCGAAACTACTTTTTTGCCTTCTTCACACTGGCTCCTGGTAGAATTAAATTATTGCTAACTAATTTTCTACTAACAATCGTTTTCATTTAACCCTTTCCTGAGACCCATCTTTTGAAAATTCAGAGAGAATGACCAATATGTTAGCTTATTTCTAAGCCTATACAAAGTTGGCGATTAATGTCTATTTTAGCCAATATTTCAACCAAATCAACGTCTCTAAAGAGGAGTTTTTTGTAATAATGAATCTTCGATGGGTAATGATACTTCTTTTCTACACAATCCTAGCACGAGTCATTCTGTCATGGCCAGATGGTGCGCCATGCATTCACTCCGCCTATGAAAGCATGAATCCACTTGAAGCTGTCGAACATCAAGGTGGCCTACAGGTATATATTTTGTATAAACTCCAGTTGAAAAAAGGTTACCAACCTCAGTGGACTAAAGCTTTCTTTGTTTTTTTAATAGTTAATAACTTGACGAATTAATGTTCTAAGGTCAAGTCCCTGAGTCAAAATATTTTGCTATCTATCATATAAGGAAAAATTAAGGTCTTAATTAAGTTCTCATAAACTGGGAGAGATAAAACTTAATAAACGACGACAACAGTATAATCTATGCAATTGCTCCAATAAAAAATGAGTTTGCTTCCCTTCTTCATTTCTACAGTAGAGTATTTCCAGATAATCACTTGTTTTCATATCGCAGAAGGATTTCACACACAAATCTACCTGAATAGTAAGATGTGTAGGATATGCTTAAAAAGTTAAAAAGGAATATATATACATATATATATATATATAGAAAGCGGATCGCACAGTGGTAGTGATGTCCGTCATTATGAATTGCGAACATGGTACTAGTTCCATTCCGCTCCGGGCCAACCAGGCCTCTCAACCCTCTGTGGTCGAGAAATTGGTATCGGACTTGCCTGGGAAAAAACACTCTCTGCAAACCAACTGCGAAAGCTCCGGCCTGGCTATCTCAGGACTCGAGGGAAAATTTCTCGACCACCATTCTACGGCATTCAAGATGAAATGGAAATCCTTAACCAGCAACAAAAGCCACACGTAAAGATGGAAGATCTTCGTGGACAGTGGAAGCGAAGAAACGAATCGAATGACTGAAGTGTTGGGATCCGCACAATAGACGTGAAGATGAGTCATGCAAAATAAAAAGATGTATATATATAGGGGCGCGTGTGACACAGTGGCCGGAAGCGCCCCGCAACACACATTGGATTCGTCCCTGCGCGCCAGGCCCCCTTCCATCCCTCCGGGGTCGGCTAATTGGTGCCAGACTTGTCTGGGAGGATAGCAGCGTTCGCTCTGTACATCTGTATACTACCATTAATCTTTGTAAAGGCTAGATATGCATTCAATCACCTCCAAACGATGCTTAATGAAGGCGAATGCACAGCGCATCCCTCAGGGATTGATCAAAGACGAGAGCTTTATCCTTTATTTTTTATTTATATATATGCATATAGTCTAGATGTACAGGTAGCAAATAAGCTTTTAACCTCGTAGTCTGCGTTCAGCAAACGGTAGTTACGTTTATCTTAATGTAAGCAATCGAATAGAACGAAACAATCTATGAAATAGATTTTTAACAGTTCCTGGCCTCGCTTGAGAAAAATTCAAAGTAGTTAATCATTCTTCTCCTTTCCATCATTTGTGTAAATCTTAAGTAGGAGATATAAATATATGTCAACATATGTGTAAACATGACAACCATTTAAGCTGACAGTTCCACCGTATGACATCAAAGTGGACCATAAGTGCTACTGGAGAAATCAACCGATATCTCGTGAGTTTTGAATTCACCTCGCTCATCTTCTAATGAATGCGTAAGTTGCGCTCGCAGATTTTTTGCTTATCTGCCAATATAGGAGATAGGAAATCTTCCCAGGATGTAGGAATTCAGAATAGGCTTTGGCAATACTCAGATTAGTTACAAACAGTTTTAACAATAAAATCGGACTAGCGCAAAAGAGCACGTATTGGACAATGAATCCTTCTAGCAGAATGGGCTAATTCATTTTCTAGAACAAAATATCCTTCAGAGATTTCAAAATATGAGCGGCATGCAGCCTCTAAAACCATCCAAAAACCTAAACAACTATTTGTTTTTGTATGGATACTTGGATGCCTTGAAGGCTCACCCTCACGAGCTATGAAGACCTGAGAAGTACTTCTATCTTGTTGATAGTTTGTTGGCTGAGCAAGTTTTATTTTCACCGGAATGTCAAAATGTTAGCGTGGTTGCATGTCATCACCACATTTAGCCATCTTCCTACGTCGATAAATGGCAGGTTTCGCGCTTCGCCGTTTGGTTTCCTTCCGGATGTCCACAATTTCTACCATTGAATCACTCTCGACATAACTTTAGAATCGAAATTCTCCTCATCATAGGTGGCTGCACATGGGGAGATCATTTTGCACTGAGATAAGGCAGCAACCAAGAACTGTCACTCTGCACAGCCACGATTAAGCACTAAAAGACTGATAAGATGATGAATGGACAGAAATAAGAAAGTTATAAGCACACTTGGAGCTTTCCTGGCATTCTCGTCTCATTAAAATCTCAGTATCCTGATTTTTAAACGATAACCGCTTTCATTGTAATTTAACTGTTATCACAGCAGACAATCTTCAGTCCACCTGCAAGGCGTAAATGAATCCGTATGGTTTAAAGGATTTGCTATGCAACCATTTGAATGGAATAACGGCCGTCTGGGTGGCAGGTAAGGCAACAACTTTTATCAACACCTAGTTGCGTGAAGCACTTTGTGCTAGAAGAGACTGCCAATATGGCTTCATAAAGTGGGAAGCATAAAAGTTTGTGGTATACTGAAGAAGGCTACGAGTTATGAATGAGAAAAAGAATTCCATCTCTTTAGAAGTATAAATGTGTGAACCTTGGCATAACTAACTAGTAATTCTTGTTCTTTATTATTAAAGTAAACCCAAAGCAACAAAAAGGCGCTATGATCGTAACCCTTCTAAATGTGTGCTCACTTAGAATGGGACAGTTGATACGGCTCGATGATAACGGCTCATGGCAGCAGCAATGCTTCAGGTAGGAATACTGTCGAATCCTTGTCAACATAATGATTTCTGAATCAGTGAAGCAGATTTATAGATTCAAAGACTCGGCAACACACTCTCATGATGAGAAGAAGAGACATTTGCGATTCTGGTGGAAAGTTGACGAAGATAGTCGCACTGTACAATTTGTGTGAGAAATCATTCTTCATAAAGTAATAATGATATATCCGTATTAAGTTTGTCGTTTACCTTGTCATTAAACTCTCACAACATTCATTATTCTTATTGGAATTAATCAGTTACTTCATGGAGAGTCATCGGTGATGCAACTATGACTTTATATTGACTACAACTTCAATGATGTAGAGATATTTGCAAAACTCCGGACCACAGGTGTCCGCGCTAGGAAACAACATACCCTGCCATTAAAAAGGGTAGGCAGTAAATAATAAGTTAAAATTGTGATTATAACTACAGCTTTAGCTTAAACGGGTCCATTCTCGATTTGGATTCTCCAGATCAATCCCGCTGACGGGTGATTGCCGATGGCACTTATCGATAGACAGGCGGAGCAAGAGACCTGCATGGCGTGGTGGTGAACGCGTAAGTCCCCGGAAAGGGCAATAGCGCATCCCCACTGCAAGTACCTGTGGTACGGAATTTTGCAAATATCTCAGCGTCATTGGAGTTATATTTCGCAACATACTCTGCTATTAAAAAAAAGTAGGCAGTAAGTAATAAGTTAAAGTTGACTAGAACGTTAATTCTAGTCGCTGACCTACCACCTAGTCACGTCGGTACAATTTCTGCTAAGCCTGTCCTACAGAGTAATTTAAAGGCTAAAATTAGAAAACGTCGCAATCATATTCGCATCGACTGCAGCGTCTCTCTAATGTATTTGACTACACGAGAATTCAATTACTTTGACATTAACCTGCCCTGGCTACCCGTCCCGTGCTCTGAGCTGTCCGAGTTCTCCGTCGTCTTCATAGGAGAAGCCGCATAGCGAAAGCTCAATGTATTCACTATTTTTGCTAACATTAAACGTATTTAACTATAGGTATAAGAAAATGATTTGCTCCCAACTAATGAAGAGCAAAGACTATCGGATTTTTTAAGCTTTAAAGACTTTAGTTCTTGACAGTAACAACCAGCTATTACAGTTTTAACTGGTTATAGGTCAACTGTAATCATTCAGTAACCTATTTTTCTGCAGCACTTATGTTACGTTTCAACATTATTCATTGTAAGAAAATGCATTAAGCAAAAATTCAGAGCTACCGTTGTAAAGCACCGAACGATGTTCTGGGTAAAGTCGGTTTTGTCGAACCCGATTCCACCATGTCGTCTGTCCAAGGACGGTATTGCGAACTACAAGCCACCATTACCGACGTTACCACCGCCAGTGAAGCAGTTTAAGATGGAAACCAACAAGATATTCGGAAACGAACCCATTTCATTTTTACAGGTTAGCGATTCTAGTACTTGATACTAACTTCATACTCGAATAGCTCGTCCTCACTGGTGTCCATTTTTTCGGAGATTTGCTGGTTAAACCATTGTGGTTCCCTGGAATCCAGAGGTCAGCCTGGCCAAAGTTTGCCCCAGGTTGTCACTACCACAGGCAGTCGCAGCCCTTGTGTATCAGAAAGACTTTTGCCACCATGCGACTTTGATACCAGGACGGTGGTGGGTTCTGGTACTGGTTTACTTTTAGCTAGGCTTCCCGATGGAAACGCTGGACTCAGCTTGGGAGACCCTGCCAAGGGATGAATACCCCGCTGTACATCGCAGACGGACACCCAGGAACACCTCCCAGCCGCGATGAAGCAGTAAACCGCTGGGAAGAATGCATGGCACACCCTTAAAAATAATAAACGGTGAAGCTCTCGGCGTTAATCAATCCCTGGGGATGCGCCATGCATTCGACTTCATTAAGCATCGTTTGGAGATGAGTGAATGCATATCTGGCCTTTAAAATGATTCGCGGTGGCATACCGATGTATCGAGCCAGTGCTGCTATCCTCCCAGACAAATCTGGTACCAATTTGCCGACCTAGAAGGATGGAAAGCTTGGTGGGTCATGGGCACGGTGATCGATTCCACGTGTGTATTGCAGGGCTCCTCCGAGCACTGCGCCACAAGCGCCCTGGCACACCTTTAGGGGGATGAATTAATCGAATAATGGAATCGAGCAATTCTGCACTTTTTACAGAAAAGAAAGGCCCCATTCATTTAGCACGAGTTTTCCTATTTCTCCTCCTTCACTATCACCTAATTCCACCAACCAAAAATAAGAAGAAAAGGAAACACTTACATAGTATAAGCCTTCTGACTAATTTTTTAGCATGAACCTACGAATTTCCTTAGTTTATGAAAAAATTATTAGTACTACAGGCGAATAAAAAGGAAACCGTTAGGGCCCGTTTTGTAGAGTTGCGTTCTGTGTCTACCTTTCGTTCCCACTGTTTAAAAACGATTTCAAATGTCATAAGGACTTAATTCAGTATGTACTCATGTGGCAGGCATATAGCACAGTGCTTAGAAGCACTCTGTGATACACCATGGATTGATAGATGGCTAGATCCTTTTCTCTCGGTTCACCAATACAATCCTCAAACGTCGGCAAATAGGTACTAGAATTATCCGGGACTGTACAGATACACAACTTGAACAGAACTATACAGAATTTGATACAATCACAGGAAATCTGAAAGATGAAGAAACCCGTGTGGGTTTCGAACCCGCAATAACCCTTGCTGTGAACTGAAAAAATAATAGGCAGTAAATAAAGATTAAAGCACTGAATTAATACGCTGATCTGGTCATTGTATAGCCCAGATATGTATTAAATCAGCTCTGACGATGCTATGAATAAAGTTGAATACATGGCATCTCCCTCAGGGACTTACCAAAGCCAAAAGCTCTATCCATCATGTAATCATATTCTGCATATTTCACCTCATGCAACAATGTGTATACCAATGGATAAAAATACGGGATTTTGGAACGAACAATCGGTCAACATCATACATGGCTTACGGAGTACAAACAGTTTCGCGGAATTTCATAAATGGCTAGAAAAGACGTTATTTGCCGTGGTGTGGTCCCCTACGGATCTTCCTCATATGAGGGATCTCGAGCCGGTTAGTCGCGAGGCTACGTGACATGTCCCCAGGTGGCAGATAGGGGATTAATCGCGGACCAAAAGCGACCTTTGCTTCCCTGAGACGCAGGTAGATCTAGGGGATGGACTCACTCTTTCTGCTGCGCTGATTTGGCACATACTTTCTGTATCTGCTAGGCGTAATCATGCATGTGTGTACGGGTGCGTTCTTGCTCATACGGGTTGTGTTCTACGAGTCAATTCGGCCAAAAGCTTGAAATCAAGTGACTGGGAAGTATATGGGAAGCAGTTTGGAGTCGCCTCCAACAAATAAGCTCCATATTCACTCTGGGAGAGCCTGGCAAGCTGCCCGTGAGTATACTCAGCGCCCACGTTCAGAGCACAGCAAGCTGCACGTGGGTATCAAAAATGCTAAACACAATAAAAAAAAACGGGCCTCATTCCCCTGACCCCGAAAGAGCGAGCAATTTCGCAGCGTTGGGTAGGGCGAGTACGGAGAGGTTGCTAAATCTCAGGACCAATGGGAGCTGCCTGGATTTCAAAGAACTATGGTGACGATCTGCACCTACAATGCACGTACACCTGCATCCGAGTCCACGATAGAAGACATGCTCATGCAAGCAAGAACGATAAGGTACGACGTCATCGGCCTGGCCAAGACGAGACGATGCCACTCATTAAACTCCATCTATGACACCGGAGAAGAAATGTTCCTCGGAACATGCGACAGTAGAGGAGTCGACGGGATCGGAGTTCTCGTTAACACGAGTTTGTCCATGAACATCGATTCATTCGAACAACGTACACCCCGAATCGGACGTTTACTACTAAGAAGACGTGGATCAATTCCAGCTTTGACAATCTTCGCCGTTTACGCGTCGACAACAAACTATGACGAAGATAAAGTCGAAGCGTTCTATATGGACTTGGAGAAGTTTTACTGAGAAGACCACACATTCCTCAAGGTCATCATTGGAGATTTCAATGCCAAGATTGGACCAAGAAGAACGTCTGAAGAACGTTACATTGGCACCCACGGATTAGAAAGGAACGAACAGGTCAAGCGGCTGGCTGAGTTTATTATGGCGACCAAGACAATCCATGGTAACTCGCAATTCCATGAAGCCCCACCCTCAGCGCTGGACGTGGGAGTCTCCCAATGGAGGGTACCATAACGAAATAGACTAGTAAACAGAAGGTTTTGCCTAACCGATGTCGCTGTTGTTCCAAAGTTGTACACGGGAACAGACCATCGTCTTCTTCGTTCAAGATTCTATTTCTCGCGGAAAGGAGAAAATGCCGCTAAATTTAAAAACCGAAGTCCCAGAACCACCGCAAACTGGGACTTATCCAATTCATTAGTCGGCTGTTGGAAAGATGTCGTTGTCGATAACATTGGCGAAGAATACCATCGGCCCATTCAACATCTTCACGTTAGCCCTATGAAAGCTGAGAGTTGGAAAGTCACCAAGAGACGTTTGTCTCCAGAAACACTCGAGCTGATTCGCCAGCGTGGAATCTCGTGAGCTGCAGGCAACCGCGAACTAACGTCCGAAATTGCAAAACAATGCAGACAGGCGATAAAAGATGAACTTAAGAAAAGTGGAGCAGCGGTAAGGGTCGAAGCTGCAGAGGCTGGGAAAAACATTCGCAAAGCCCACTGAAGTTTCGCCAATTAAAAGACCTCGAAGATGATTGAACTCGGATAACCAGACGGAACAGTTACAGCGTCCAGAAAGACAATGGAGAAAATCATTCACGAATACTACTCGGATCTCTTCGATAGCCACGTCCTCCCCCCTCGTATGAAATAAAGGAGGATGGATATGTTGTACCACAGGTTCACCCTTCCGAAATTCGAAATGCCATTTCATCGATGAAAACTCGAACAGCATCAGGTCCAGAAAGGATAACATTAAAACATGCAAGGTCCTCCATCAGTGGAACACCAGCAAGACTGTACTATCTTTCAAGAAGTGTGGGCTACACGAGATCGGCAACTGTCGCCTAATCTGCTTACTGTATGTCGCCTACAAACTTTTCACTCGAGTAATCCTAAACAGGATTGACAGAACACTAGACGAAGAATAGCCATGTGAGCAAGGAGGGTTTCGAAGAGGATTTAGTACGTTGGACTACAACCACACGGTAACACGGTGCATTGAAATATCGCGAGAGTATGAAAGACCACTCTGTCTCACTTTCAACGATTTACAGAAGGCCTTTCGTTCAATTGAGATAGAAGCAGTCTTGGATGTCGTTGATAGTCAAGGAGTCCCTACTCAATACATAAAGATTGTTCGTGAGCTGTACAAAGATTTCACAACCAAGGTGTCACCATTCTACAACGATATTAACATTGACGTCAAAAGAGGGGTTAGGCAAGGCGAAACCATCTCGCCAAAATTATTTACCTCCACCCTTCAGAACGTCATGCGAACATTGAAATGGGATAATATGGGAGTGAAAATCGATGGCTGGCAGTTACACCATCTTCGCTTTGCTGATGACATCTTCCTTATAACACCTGGCATTAGCCAAGCGGAACGTATGCTTGACGACTTTGATAAAGCCTGTGAAAAGATTGGTCTTCTACTAAATCTCACAAAAACGTTGTTTATGAAGAACGGATTGGTTTCGCATGCCCCATTCACGCTCAACGGAACGAATATCCGAATGCTCCAGTTATATCTATTTAGGCCGGGAAATCAATATGATGAACGACTTAGCTCCAGAACTGAGCAGATGGAAATGAGGGGCTTGGAGAGCTTTCAAGAACATCGAGGATGTGGTGTAGAGAACAAAGAAGAACTGACTCCTTGCCCACCTTTTCGACTCAACGGTACTCCCTGCCCTAACGTATGCATCAGAAACATGGTCGCTGCGTAAACAGGATGAAAGGTCACTCAGAGTTATCGAAAGCGCAGTCGAAAGGACGATGCTAGAAATAACCCGTTTTCACACAAGAGATGGGATCCGGGGCTCCGATCTGCGTCATCGATCAAAATTCAAAGATGCCGTTCTATGCGCCAAGCAGTCGAAGATAAGGTGGATCGGACACATAGTGCGTATAAACGACATCCGATGGACAAGAGCCGTTAGTGAGTGGATTGCACGTGTTGTTAAACGCACTGCAGGAAGACAACCGACCCGATGGTCAGAGTTCTTCACGAAAAGCCTAGAAGAAAGGCGTGTTACTCGACGAGTCCCTAGAGCGAGCAAAACCTACTGGGTTACTTTTGCACGCAGCAGGGAAAAACGGAAGATTTACTGGGGCCCGCTCGTGTCTCTCGACGATCAACGGGACTACAGGTGATACATGTGATGGCAAGGATGACGATGCGTGTAGCGCAGTGCACAGAGGTGCTCTTCAATACACATGGGATCGAGATGGACGGCATTGATCTGAGAAACCCAATTAAGCTGGAGCTGTAGTTTAAATCCCGTCGACTGGTGATTGCTGATGGCATTGATTAACTGAAAACTAGATGAGAGACAGTCGAAATGAAGGACCAGATGGTGTGGTGGTGAACGCCTTAGTCCCCGGAATAGCGCGTTCGTTTCCCCCTCCCCCCATACACCTGCGGTCCGGAGTAGTTTGGTTATAATACAACCGTCACCCATACAGCCATTCAAGTTCGTTTGCGACTTCGTTTGCAGTTTGAGTAATCACCTTTTTTCACTAACGTGTTAAATGCTAGCCGATCGTAGTCTTCTCTAGAATCCGAAAACACTAATATCAAGGTTTTTCTAACCCTTTGCGACAGCTACTGACCGATTTTGAATGGATAGACGACTGCTGCTTTGCGATAAGGATTTTTCCAGAAAGCAAAGATTTTTGCGAATGGTCAAGCAACCTATGGAAAAAATTGTGGCACATCCATTAAACTGTCCAATAAAAGGAACGCTTCAATTTTTTCAACCAATTAAATGAACATATCCGTAGGCAAAAAACAGAGAGATTACAGCGTTTACTCTTTATCTACTAAATACTGCTATTTTTTTTTCCACGGCAGGGCATAATGTATGCAGGGTAGGGTGTGATGATGTATGATGATGATGATGATGACAAAACCACTATGATGCTGACATACTTGCAAAACATTGACCCTAACCCAGATTCGAACCCAAGATTACACATTCTTGGACCTGATGTGTTACCATTTCACCACAGAGTCCCTCTAGTCGCGTTCCTCTCCACCAGTTTTCTAACTAACGGAGACATTGGAAGTCGCCCGTCAACGGTAACGACCTGGGGAGCACAAAGACGTAGAATCTGAATACTGTATGATCAATCAGTTTATTCGATTTACTAATCAAACAAACAGTGTGGCGGAATGGAGAACGACACTGACTGCTCTACAAGTCCTTCGATTGAATTACCACTTCTGCAACGAGTGCCAGTGTTACCGAAAACATTAGCATTTATATCACACACAATAATAACAACTATAATTATAATAGCCCTCATAGAAGGATCTCACACAGGTTAGCCGCAGGGCAACGTAGCGCCACAAATGACGGATGGGGGAATTGATCGCGGACCAAAAGCGACCTTATCCTCTCTTATACGCCGGTGGTTCCAGAGATGGGCTCCCTGTTCCTGCTGCGCCGATTTGGCACATACTTTTTGTATTTATGAGTCGTATTCATGCATGCGTGTGTGGGTGCGTTGTAGTCTTTACGGATTTCATTCTACGAGTCAATTCAGTCAAAACTCTGCAATCAAGTAACAGGGAAATATATTGAAGGCGGTTATAAATCGCCTCCAACACATAAGCTCCATGTCTACTCTGAGAGAGACTGGCAAGCTACCCGTGACTATATCGAACACCCACGTTCATAGCTCAGCAAGTTGTACGCGGTTATTGAAAAGCTAAATACAGTAAAATAAACGGGCCTCATTCCCATAACCTCATCAAAGGGCCTACGATTTGGCACCATTGGTTAGGAGAAGTATGAAGAGTATGCTAAAATCTCATTGCTACTCTAGAGTATCTAAATGGCAAAGGATTAAGATAACGATCTATACCTAGAATGTACGCACACTTGCATCTGAGTTCTGGATAGAAGACTTCACTACGCAACCAAGAAGGATAAGGTACGACGTCATCGGAGTGGCCGGGAGACGACGCCACCCATTCAGCGCCGTCTATGACATCGGAAGTGAACTGTTCCTCGGAACAGGCGACAATGTAGGAGTCGGAGGCGACGGCGTTTTCGTCAACACGAGTTTGTCCATGAACATCGATTCATTCGAACAGCTAGCAACCCGAATCAGACGCTTACGATTGAAGAGATGTGGACAAATACTGGCTTTGACAATCTTCATCGTCTAAGCACGGCCATTAAGCTATGATAAAGACTAAGATGAAGCGCTCGACTTAAAGAAGTTCTATAGGGAAAACCATACCTTCTTTCAGGTCATCATTGGAGACTTTAACGCTAAGATTGGACCAAGAAAAACATCTAAAGAACGTCACTCGGGACGCCCGGATTAGAATGGAACGAAAAGGGTGAGCGGCTCTCTGAGTTTATCATGACGACCAAGACAATCCATGGTAACTCGCATATTCAGAAGCCCCACCCTCAGCGCTGAAATGGGAGTCTCCCAATGAAGAGTACCAAAGCGAAATAAGCCACATCATAGTAAATCGAATGTTTTGCATAACCGATGTCGCAGTTATCCCAAAATCCTACACAGGATCATACCCCACGCTTCCGTCGTGCAAGATTTCATTTTTCGCGTAAAGGAGAAAAAGCCGCCAAATTCAAAAAACGAAGTGCCAAAACCGCCACAAACTGGGATTTATTCAATTTATTGGTGAGCTATTAAGAAAAAGCCGTTCTTGATAACATCGACGAAGAATACGATCGGCTCATCCAACATCTTACATTAGCGCTAAAAAAGCTGAGAGTTTGAAAGTCACCAAGACATGTCTGTCTTCAAAAACCCTTGAGCTGGTACTCCAGCGTGGAATAACACGACTTACATGCAGCCACCAACTCACGCCTGAACTTGGAAAAGAATGCAGACAGACGATCTCGCAACTGCAGATACCAGAAAAAGCATTCGCAAAGACCACCGAAGCTCCTCCAATTGCAAAACCAAGTTGATTGTACTCCTTCGCCCAGACGGAACGGCTACAGCTTCCTGAATTAATGAAGAAAATCATTCAGGACTACCATCCTCCTGCCTTCACACGTTACCTGCCTGAGTGGCAAGGGTGACAGACCAACAGAACCGTGCTTTTGTTCAAGAAACGTGACCTCCGCGATATCGGCCACTATCGCCCAATTTGCTTGGAGTCTGTCGGAAACAAACTTTTCACTCGAGTCAGCCTAAACAGGAATGACATTAAACTGGACAAGGTCAGCCATGTGAGCAAACAGGGTTTCGAAAAGGATTTAGTACGATGGATCACATTCACACGACAACAAAACTCACTAGAGTATCGCCAGAGTACAAGAGACTGCCTGTCTGTCTCACTTCCATTGATTTAAAGAAAATTTTTAACTCAATGTAAATTTTTTTTATTTACTGCCCACTACAATTTTTCAAGGCTGGCTATTATGCGTGACAGGACTCACATGGTGTGGCGGTGAACGCATTGGCTCCTGGAAAGGGTAATAGCTCGTTCGTTCTTCACCGCAAACACCAGCGGTTTGAAATAGAAGAAGCAGTTATTGAAACACTCGTTACTCAGGGTGTCCCTACTCAGTATATAAAGATTCTTCGCGAGCTGTATAAAAATTCCTCAACCAAGATATCACCATTCTACAACGATATTAACATTGACGTCGAAAGAGGGGTTAGGCAAGGCGATGCCACCTCCCAAAAATTATTTACAGCCACACTCCAGAACGTCATGAGATCATAGGAATGAGACAATATGGGAGTGAAAGTTGATGGTCAGGAATTGCACCATCTTCGCTTTGGTGATGATGTCATTCTTACAACACCAAACATTAGCCAAGCGGAACGTATGCTTGTCGACTTTGACAAAGCATATGGAATAATTGGTCTTCGACTAAATCTTGCAAAAACTATGTTCATTAGGAACGGATTGGATACGTATGCCCACGCTTAAAGAAATGAGTATCGCCGAATGCTCCAGTTACGTCTGTCAAGGTAAGGAAATCAACATCATGAACGACTTAGTTCCAGAGTTGAAAAAAGGAAATGAAGGGCTTGGGGAGCTTTCAAGAGTATTGAGGATTTAATGAAGAGAACAAAGAACACCCGACTCCGTGCCCACCTTTTTGACTCGACGGTACTTTCTGCATTAACGTATGCCTCAGAAACCTGCTAGCTGCGTAAGCAGGATGAATGAACACTGGGCATAGTATCCCGTGTCACACAATCAATGGAAAGGATCTGAAGCTCCGACCTGCGTCAACGATCAGAATTCAAAGATCCTATTCAGTACGTCAAGTAGTCGAAGATAAAGTAACCCGTTCACGTAATGCGTATGAACAACAACCGATGGACTAAAGCCGTTAGTGACTGAATTTCTTAGTATATGAAACGTACTGCAGAAATAACATCGAGCCGTTAGTCGAGGATCTTCACGAAAACCTTAGAACGAGTTTCTATAGCAGGCAGAACCCACTGGAACATTCTTGCAAGCGACAGGGAAAAATGGAAGGTTCACTGTAGCCCGCTCAAGTCACTAGACGATCAACGGAAGAACAGGTGGCCGATGGCAGGTGAATGATAATACTTACTTGGAATATTTGACGAGCCGCCTTCACTGGTTGTGCACGCCCCAGTATTTCTCAGAATTTTGCTGACCCAGTCATTGTGCATTCCTAGACTCCCGAGGTTAGCCTGGCAAAAGTTTACCAAAGTTCGTCACCACCATAGCCAGTCGCCGCCTTTGTGAATCAGAGAGAGATTTGCCCACATACGACCAGTTTGATACCAGTATGAGTGGTGCATCTCTTGGTATTGGTTTACTCTTAGCTGGGTTTCTTGATGGAAACGACGAACTCATTCTCAGCTTCGAAGACCCTGCAGGGGGATTAATCCCCCGCTGTAGAATGCAGTCTGACACCCAAGAACACCTCCCAGCTGCCATGAGGCTGTAAACCGTCGTGTGAATGATAATAACAGCAATAATTACAGCAGCGATATTTCTGGTACTTGACCTATCCTGACGAAAGGTCATGTTAAGTTCCACGAGATTTCAAACTGAATGGTAATTTTCTTATCGAGGCAGCTTTCCTTTCACTTAAATCTCATGATAACCGTCATACCACTTTTGCAGGTCGTCACCATGGAAAGTCGCCGGGGTTGTAGATTAGAAAGAGATTTGTCACCATTCGACTAATATGTTACCAAAACGACTCCCATTTTTAGCTTATTATTAGCTAGGATTTCAGATGGGAAATTTGAGCTCGGTCTCAACGTGGGAAATTTAAACCGGAATTGGTGAACGCCGCCGTATGTCGCAGTTTCCACAAATATCAATGAGCGTACACCAGTTCCGATAAGGATGTTAACCATTGAAAGATATAATAGTTGCAGTAATGACAATTCATAAGAGATTCAGAGCCCTTAGGGAAAAAAATTTAATCCTCAAGCCAGTGCCATTCCTTTAGTATGTTCAATAATCGGTGCAAACTAATCCCTAATAGCTTTATTCAACGATCATCGTCACCTACTTTATATTCCAATTATTTCTGTTGTACTTTATTTAAATCAGAATTAGAAGCAGAATATAAGTTCATCATTCAACTTAAATATTTTAGGAACAGACTGCACCTCAAATCACCACAACTCAACCACCATTCATTAACCGAATCACTACCGCAGCACAGTTATCATTTATCAGTCGAATCATCACTACAACACGACCACCGTTCGTCACTCGGTCAACACCAACCACTCGAAGGAATGAGGTAATAATCTTCGACGTCTAGAGGATTTCGCTTAACCGCAGAATCCATAACATGATGTTTAGAAATAAATGAGCGTTTTTAACTATATTATTTAAAATGTCATAACTTGCTTAGAACAAAACTATACTAATCAAAATGAAGACCATTTGAATTTATTTCTGCCAACGAGAAAATAGTTTACTTGTTCCAGTGGCATGAAATTTTGGAGTTCTGGAAGCAATGAATTCGTTGAAAGCATTTTTTGCGTCGTCGTGGTTGGTGAAGCATTTCTAAATTGTTAAGGTGCTCGAAGAAGTAAAATCGGTAGGCAATAGGTCTCTTAAATATGGCGGATGAGGCAAAGTTCCGTAGCCCAACTCGTTCAACTTCCGCATCGCTGGTTCCGTAACGTGGGGTAGGGCGTTGATGTGTAGAAGGATTGGTCCTTTTCTGCTGACTAATGCCGAGTGTTGCTGTTGGAGTTTACGGTGCACTTCGTCGATTTGTTCGCAATACTTCTCTGCCGTAATCGTTTCGCCCGGATTCAAAAAACTTTGGCGAATGAGCTCGGTTGCAAACCACCAAACTGTCACCATAACGTTTTTTGGTACAATTTGGGCTTCGGGAAGCGTTATGGAACCTGATCGCAATCCAGCCATTGAGCTCAATGTCGCCGGTTGTCGTACAGAATCCACTTCTCGTTGCATGTCACAATTCGATCGAGAAAAGAGTGGCTTTTGTTGCGCAGAATAAGAGCAGACGACAGTTCAGAATGGCGATTTTTTTGATGATCGTTTAATTCGTGCGACACTCACATGTCGAGTTTTTTTCTACGCGATTCAAGTGAGTGGAAATTACTCCTGCTTACGTTAAGATGTGCAAGGTCTCGAACAATTGTTCGCGTGCTTGCTTCTACTAGTGCCTTCAATTCGTCGTCCTTGAGTTAATTGGAACGTCCAAGGCCTTCCTTAACTTCGACGTCGAAATCACCAGATCGGAATTTCCAGAATCATGTTAGCACTGTTGATTCACCGACATTACCTTCCGCCAAACTTCATTAATGTTTCGAGCCGTCTATGCTGCACTGCGACCGAGTTTGAACTCATAAAGGAAAATTTGACGAAAATTTGTTTCGACATCTGAAATTCAAAGCTCAGAATTGGTAAAAAGATTTAACTTTTCAAAAACCGTTAGAAAGAGTGCAAAATCAGCTTTGTAATGATACATAATATTGCAAGGTAGAAAGGATATTTTGTTGGTAAAAAATACATTAAATCAATAAATATTTTAAAAGGCTCATTTATTTACGAACAGCCTAATAACAAGCGCTTCCTTTGAACAGTATGAGAAAAACTATGGTTAACTAATTATTTGTGGTCTTCAGTAATAATCATTAGAAAATGGCATACTATAGTATATGCTAACTTATAGCTGACCATCTCACACTTGTTGGTATTGCTCAAGAATTTCGAAAGGATTAGAAAACAAAAAAAGAAAGTGAGAAAGGGAAAAGTTGGAAACATTTCAAGAGCTCACACAAATATAGTCGTTTATAAAATTACAACATACACATACACATATACACACATATACGCGCAAACACATATACACACATATACACACATTCACACACATATACACACATATACATATATACACACATACATATACACACACGCACATATACACACATATATACACATATACACACACGTACACATATACGCGCAAACACATATACACACATATGCACACACATATACACACATACACATATATATATACACAGACAACGTATAGATATAGTGCATACATAAATACAAACATGTACGGGTATAAAATTAAATAATTCGATTTCAGTTTAATGTCACACGGACAACTCATATGAAGCAGATCATACCCGTCGCAGGTATGGAGATCATTCATCGACGTGGGTTCAAGCTCGTTCAGTGTTGCACCACGCATGCATCTACTATAATAAGCTTCAAACTTAACTTCTGTTGGTCGAAAACTTCATGAAACCATAAAACTGTTGTTTAAACAGAATCTCTAGCTCCAGAATCATTGGCCATCTTCTGAAGCAATTAAACTTGATACTGTGCTTGATTGTTTTCTTCCTTGTCATATACTGATTTAAGGTCCATCACCAACACCGCGCATAATTACCATTCCGCGCACGACGACGACGGCGACGACAACGACGACAACGAGAAGTACGACGGCTGCGACGACGACGACAACGAGGAGTAGTACTTCGGCGATAACTACCAGAATTATTCCATTCATTTTTAGCAGAGCGCGGAAAATGTAAGTAACTAATGAAAATGAAAACAAGTTATCTATTTATCATATGAGGCGCTGTCACATGTTTCACACAGTGCGGATCCCGCTCTTTTTGCATTCCAATCGTTTCCTCTCATCCACCGTATATGAAGGCCCTCGAACTTTTGCGTGTGGGTTTGGTTGCTGCTTGAAGATTTTTTCCTTCTTCACGCATATCATGGAATACTGGCCGATTCTCCGTGGAGTTCTGGGATTGTCGGGCTAGAAGATCTGACACAGATTGGAGGGAACCAGCTTGTCCCAGACGATTCTGATACTAATTTCTAGACCGCGGAGGGATAAGAGAATTAGTGAGTCCAAAGCGGGATCAAGCCACCATGGTACTCGTGATGATCGGCAACACTATTGCGCTACTCAACTTTTGATGTCATGTTACTTGCCAATCGTGCTGAATACCTTCTTTAAATGTTCTTCGAGTGGCCTCGTCTATTTGAAGTTGAAGCTCTAATGATAGCAGCGGTGAATACAATGGACGAAAACCGAAATACCTTCATATCTTGTAATAGTTCCCAGGATCAACTTTCTATTTACCTCGGCATTGGGACATGAATTTACCTCTCACTCTTCTTAACTTCCTCATTGGAAGTCACATAAAAAGCGGCTCTGAAGAAGGCGATACTGCCGAAACGTCAGCTAGTGTTGTATTGTATTGTGTTCTTCTATGGAAGTAAATGTATGCCGTTTAAAAACCTCGCGATTGCTGAACAAGAAAACGACGCTTCATACCTTCATATCATTCTGCCATTCTGCTAAATAACGTCAGAAAAGCACAAACGTACATTTAGTTGGCCCAGGCGACGTCGAACCAGCGTTGTAGGTGGTCCTTTTGATTTTTATGTGCGTTTTAATATGCGGAATCACTACCACTGCTTCGTCCATTCCCAGTGAAAACAATAATTAATCTAAAACGCGAGACTATAGAACCAGTAGATCTTTACTCGCTGAATTCAGAACAATTTTCCCAGCACGTCCTCGTTCATCACTGATATTCGCACGACCTCAAACAAATTCAAGTACGCGTCGAATTCCATCGAGGTTGGTAACGACTACATGCTGCTTCTAAAATCGAAGCTATCATGTCAGAAAATGATTATATTTAGACAACCCGATGATGAGCTAATATTACGATCAATTTCTCGTGCACATCGTCCACCACAACGTATAGTCTGTAAGTAGCATTCCGAATATTTTAACAGTATAATTAATTACTCAATATAAAAGACCCAATTTTAAAAGGTGACAACTTCAGGTGCCTTTCTCCATGTCAATTTAAGAAATAGGAAGTTTTACTTTAAGGTTCAATACAAGCGATTTTATTCTTATGTTAATTCGTTTAGAATTAACTATGTCATTAGAACAAAATGAAAAGGAATAAGTTAGAGTTTCTTTTTCTTTACGCAAAGCTAAATTTCCACTTGAAGCCGCTGAAATCGTCTGCAGAAGCACTGCATTTCTTCAAGGAACCTTTGACTGGGATATGGTACAGTTTTCGTTTCGAGGGTTTTATAAGTCGTCAACTTTGATGACGTCAACTGAGCGAACCTCGCGCACAACTATTCGAAAGCTTGTGGAAGAACTAGATGTAAATGTGAAAACAGCATCGAACCACTTCGGTTGAATTAACAGGTCGACAAAAAGCCCGACAACCGATTGTCGCTTGGAGTTGACGAAGAGCCTACTTGTTATAATGAAGTTTACTTGGCGCTGATTTTTTTTCGTCCCAACAAAAACGATCCGGTCCTAGATTGCTTTATGATGGGAGGCTAAAAGCGCTAGTGTACGACGATGGGCAACGTTGTGCACACGGATGGAAGAAGATGGAGCATAGGGATATACTTCAAGATCAAATTGTCATCAAAAGGATGTTATTATCGTGACGCCTTAGTGATCGACGAATGCAATCCTCCGTAAGATTCTTTTGCAACTTCATGAAACTATTACTGCAGCCATTTCTTATATCAAGAAATCAGCAAAATGCCCCGCAAAAACTGTTACGCCGATAGACATTCGCCAGTTATCAATCACATGCGATAAATGCCACCGTTCCACGATAATGTACTCTCTCATGCGACACCACCGGTGGACCGGAAGCGGACTTGAACTGGAGTGGATTTCCTTACCTCATCCTTCTTGCTCATATCCTACTTACCTTAACGGATTGCCACAATTCCGACTATTTCATTCATGAAGAAATCGCAAAATTTTCGCATCAAATGGCTGCTCATGCTATAATCCATCTGTGATTACGTGACTCGAGAAGGCATCATGATGAAACGCTTAGCTACACAGTTGGGCAGGAAGAAGCAAGCGATTTGGAAAGCCTTAAAGAGCGTCGAGAGTGTTGTGAGAAAAACAAAAAACACCTGACTGTGTGCCTATCTTTTCCACTCCAATTCTCCTTTCCCTAGCGTATGTGTCAGAAACCTGTCGCTACGTAAGCAGCGTGAAGGACCACTTAGTGTTATGGAATACGCAGTCGAAAGAAGGATGCTGGGAGAATCCCGTGTCACACAAGTAAAGGAAGGGATCCAAAGCACCGACCTGCGTAAACGATCAAAAATCAAGGATGCCGTTCAGCACGCCAAATAGTCGAAGATAAGATGGGCCATTCACGTAATGCGCAGGAACGACAACCGATGTACAACAGCCGTTAGTGACTGGATTCCTCGGGATGTTAAACGCACTGCGAGAAGACCACCGACCCGATGCTTAGAGCTCTTCACGAAAGACCCAAAAAAAAGGTATGATGCACAACGAACCTTTAGACCAAGCAGATCCCATTGGGTGACTCTTGCATCCCATAGGAAAAAATGAAAATCTTACTTGCGCCCGCATGGGTCAGTCGACTATCAATGCGCGATACATAACAGATAACGGATAAGAATTTCTGGAAAGCCCCATTTTGAACTAATTTATTTCGTAGGCGAAGACCTGTTCCTTTGAAGACAGTGTGGAGCATAGAAAGTGCTGCATTTCAGAAGGGAACAGTGCCGTCCGTGGTTTACTCGGATATTGAGGTTCGGCACCTAGAGAAAGCTTTTCGCTATGATAATATGATGTCTCATTGAGGGGAAATCCTCAGATTAGCTCGGTTCTCACAGAGTACTTATCCATCAATGTACCTTAACAAAGTCACTAACTTAAATACTTGGATGATCCGTCTTCATTTGTAGAGCGCAACTCAGCATAACTTCCATACGTTTCTTTATCGCACAATCGTCGTCCATGGTGGTGGTCTGCCCTGAACATAGTGACTACTGTGAGGGCCATTCCAAAATCCATCCTAAAAGGGTTCCCGTCTACGAAAACAGGTGGCTGACGTTAGCCAAGAGCACGTACGCCCAAAGTGTGGGTAATCGTCCTTGGAGAAGCCTGCATCCTCATGGAGTCCACTCAACAGTTTCTTTTCTTCCTTCTGTCGCTTGTTCTTCTCTCCGTATAGCCGAAAAATCTACGTTTCGCTATCGATTTGTGTTCTTGATTTCGAAGATGAGACAGATATCGAAGATCAGCGCTTCGCATTCCGAATAAATATTCCATGTGCCGGTTGTATTCCAGAAAACACCGTTCAAGCCTCTGTGGGTGGTGCGCAGACTTCTTGACGTTTTTGAAGTATCGCCCCACCTCCCTGCTGCATAATTGTGGGCTGAGACGGTGGTGGATCGAAAAGTGAGCGCTGATTTTCTGATCTCTTAGTTGATTAGATGCTTCCACAAGAGGCCCGAGTGCGGCCCATGATACCGTACTTCCTATGTCTAATTCCTCCTCCATGTTGTCCTTCATGTTCATTCAAAGTTCAAGATAAAGGTCTACGTACGAGGTCTTCTCTGTAGTCAGGAAACCATCCAATTTGATCTGTTCGTCTTTGCATCATGGGATCTTCATAAGCGGACCCTCCATCCTATTCATGCGCAGTCCAATTTTTTTTCCCGTTTCTTTGAGCTCATTGGTATCGTCTCTGCTTGATCCACCATGCATTCGAGCTCATTAAGCATCGTTGGAGGTGACTGAATGCAGATCTGGCCCTTAAAACGACTTGCAGTGCGCACTGATGTATCGAGCCAGTGCTGCTTTCCTCCCAGACAAGTCTAATACCAATTTACCGACTCTAGAAGGATAGAGGGCTTGATGAACTTGAGGAGCGGAAATCGACTCCATATGTATTTTACGGCGCCTGAGAGCACTACGCTATACGTGGCTGCTTCACTGGTACTCCTCGAAAACATAACGATGTAGTACTCAAAACGAAGATTTAATAGGAATTTTCCATCCGTACGTATGTTCTTCTTCGAAGCCAATGCGTCAATTATCCACTAGAGTGTGCTAGGAAATAGCTTTACCGAAATTGTGTCGCCATGTCGAACCCCTTTTCTTTCGGGTATGGTGACGGATCGACGAAAAAGGTGTAAATTTTGCCGTAGTTCCTACAATGGTCAGTTAGCCATCCTATATAGGACGGTTCCTCTACTTGTTCAACAAGAACTGATAGGATTGCATTCCTTCCTACGCTGTCCAACGACTTCTCATTGTCGAAAGTCAGGACAAGGGGCAGCTGGTATTTCAGCCAAATTTCTATAGTGGACGCAGCTTGGATGTGGTCCATGTAGCAAAATCTCTGTCGAGGTAAATAGGCTGTGATATTATTGGATCCTGGAGCTGTGCCTCTCTTCATGCTTTCTACCGCAATTCGAAATTCAAAGGGTAGAATGCTGGTTATTTTTCAACAGCGGAGATTTTCGTTTTCGAAACGAGGGTTGTGGAGGAAAAAAGATTGGTACTTCTCCGTTATCAATTGAATATCATGGTGAGATTTAATGATAGTTCCATCTTCGCTCGCCACTGCGACGCACACGTGGAATCAATCCTCGCGCCCGTGGCTCATCAAACCTTCCATCCCGCCGGGGTCGGCAAATTGGTACCAGATTTGTCTGGGATGATAGCAGCACTGGCTCGATGCATCGGTAGGCTACCGCGAGTCATTGTAAAGGCCAGATATGCATTCAATCACCTCCAACGATACATAATGAAGTCGAATGCATGGTGCATCCCTTACGGATTCATCAACGCCGAGAGCTTTTTTATCCATTTTCGCTTATGAAGACGGATAGTGAAACGTTGTGATCGCAAAGATCCAACGGTAATTCTTCAGACTAGATCGTTTTCGAACTGCTTCCATCAAGTTTTTCTACCTATAGCTATGTAAATCTTGCAAAGATCTTCTACAGCTAGCATTTGTTATCACCCGTATTAGGTGTGTTGCAGTACGATTACGCTTCAGTGTCTTTCTCTTTTTTGAGCAACTCCTTAGTAGTAAAGGAAATGAGGACTGAACTCTTTGTTTGAGAAACTAGGGCGAATTCGGCGCTGGGTTTAATTCCCCCGATAGCAGCGTGTACTCCTCAACCGAGCCCTCCTTTATCTCCCAGTCATACGAGGAGAGGATTTTATTTAGAATACTCTCTTCATACACTACTTATATCGTTTTTCTTGGACGATGATAGGTGTTCTTCTAGAGCTTATGGATGAATCGAATCTTCGCACAAAGAAGGCGGTGATCAGATCCAGCATGGAATCCCGGGACTACTGATGTTTCAAAAGACACCACCTTCCCTCCGTGAGAATATAATCGGCCTGCGCTTGAGTCTTGCCTTCGGAAGGTTCCCATTTCCATCGGCGACTTTCTCACTTCTCAAAAAATGAATTCCTATGAAGGAGACGTGCTATGGACAGAAGTCCAAGATGGATTCTACCTCAATTCGTCCTTCTATTCCGAATTTCTCCATCCTGCATTCATTTTCGATGGCCGGTCCCAATCTGGTGTTGGAGTCTCCAACACTGAGTTTATAAAAGGACTTCTCTTTGAGGATTACTTTCTCCATATTGTTGTAAAACGCCTCCAGTTCCCTCTCATCAGCTGTACAAGTTAGTGAGTAACAGTTGATGATATTCACTTTCATCTGACGCGCAAGTTGGAAGCGGTGGATGGTCAAGCGCGATGATAAGATGTCCTACCAGGTCACTAGACGAGGAACAAATGGTTGTACGTGAAAACTAACACCTCTGACATTTCGCGGCGGAAATTTAGCCCCACGAATGACAATCGTTCTGTCATCTAGTTAGCGTATGTCGGTCCCCCTGCTTTTCGCCTATTGCTGTGCGATAACACGAAATTTGATGCGATCAGTGGCCCCAGGAAGAGCGTAAGGATCGTAGTCTGGAAAGACAGCTCTGGTGGTATAGAGGTGCAAAGCAGGAAACAGTCTCTATGGCGTTGTCGTGGGCGTGTTCATTTTGTATGTTTCCAATAACGTCCTGTGCAACTTGAGATTTGATCACTTCTCACCCGGCTGTCTCAGCCACCGATATCGTAGGCGCGAGCATCCAGTGTGCGAAGTGCTGAGGTGAGAATTTTGTTGGTCTAACCATTGTGGTTCCCTGGAATGCCAAGATCATCCTCGCCGAAGCCTTCTTCTGGTCGTCACCAACCTAGGCAGTCCCCGCTTTTGTGGATTTGAGGTAGATTTGCCACCATTCAACTAGTTTGCTACCAAATGGTGAATCGTGGGATTGGCTTACTCTAAATTGGGCTACTCGATGAAAACGCCGGACTCCTTTTCAGCTTAGGAGACCCTGCTGAGAGATGAACCCTCACTGTACATTGGAGTCCGACATCCAGGAACACCTCACAACCACCGTGAGGCGCCAAACTTTTGGGATTTCAACAGTTTTTCTTTATAAGTAGCTATCAAATCTTACAACCACAGCCACGACAGAAGTGTAGTTGAAAACAGTTCTCAAAAACATTAGGTGTACATTACACAGCTCACATTGCACCCATACGTCACGTTTTGTAATTGTATTTTGCAATAATGTTTAACTTTTTATTTACTTCAAATATTTTTTTCATGCCATAGTTTTATGTGGAACAAAACCACAATGATGCTGAGACATTTGCAAAACTCGGAACCCTACGCTAGCTTCTCATCAGTGATTACCCTTTCTAGAGCTCACATCCAACCCACTGCACCACCGAGGGTTCAACTACAGTTTCAGCTTAACAAGGTCCAGTGCTGATTTATGCCCAGCAAATCATTCCTGTTGACGGGTGATTGCTAACGGCACCATTAGGGAGAAAACGAGATTGTGAGAAAAACAGAACGCAAACCAAAGAACCAGCGACCATGTTCGCAATGCAAGGTAGTTCACACTAAATACTGTGGCTCCTCGTACAAAGCTTCATAAATAGAATCATACAATTATGAATGCATACGAGCACACATCATATGTATCACCTGCCGTCCCAATGATCGTCGAGTGACTCGCGCGAGTAAATGTTTCATTTTTTCCTTTTGCGCTCAAGAATAGCCCAGTGGATTCTGCTCGTTCTGGAGACCTGTTGAGCATCATACCTTTCTTCTAGGCTTTTCGTGAAGAGCTCTGAGCACGGATCGGTGGTCCTTCTCTGTAGGTTTGACATCTCAAGTGACCCAGTCACTAACGCCTTTTGTCCACCGGTTGTCGCTCATACGCATTACGTGTCCGGCCCACCTTATCCTCGACTGTTTGGCGTACAGAACGGCACCTTTCATTTTTGATCGCTAACGCAGATCGGAGCTTCGGAACCCTTGCCTTAGTTGTATATACAAACACACCAAATGCATACATACAGTACATGCATACGTACATAGACAAACCTAAATAAAAGAATACATGCATATCCACGTGGATATACAGCAAGAAAAAACGAAAATGACCCTGTTATATGTTCCTTTACAACTGGCCCCTATTTTGCGAACTACTGGGCCAACTAGAAGCATATATATATATATATATATATATATATATATATATATATTCTTTTGCAGTTTGCTATGACCGTGACGGATCCGAACGATGCTCGAATTGGATTTCACACTGTCGAACTGAACGCTTTTATCTCTACATGTGGTCTTATTGTGCCCGAACATGTGGTTATTGCTGATCTCATTAATATGAATGAATTACACATTAATAAATTTTGTTCTATCCGGTGTTTATCAATAATAAAGACTTACCTCCCATTGTTTCCTTCTTATTTAATCTACAACGAACTGATTACGAATTTATTCCCTGTGACAATTTTCTGAGCATCCCGGACTATATGAGGGCTGTGGAGGAGGGAGGCGTGTAGAGCAGTGGTCGGAGGCGCCCTGCAATACATTTGGGACCGATCTCGCGCCCCAGCCTCACCAAGCCCTCCATCCATCCAGAGTCGGCAAATTGGTACCAAACCTGTCCGGGAAGATAACACCATTGGTTCGTTACATCGGTAGGCCACTGCGAGTCATTGTTAAGATTAGATATGCATTTAATCATCTCCAGCAGTGCTCAATGAAGTCGAATGCATGGCGTATCCCTCAGGAGTAGATCAAGCTGAAATGTTTATTCTTTCGTTCTTTTCTCGGACTATGGGATGAAACAGCATTTTCTCCTTCATTGATGATACACCTTATAATTGACCTGTCTTCAAAAAACGGAAGCCTATCGAATTAAAAAACGAAGAGTCGCCAAATCTGTTAGCATTTGGTCTTAAAGCACTTGACTACCTGTGCTATACTCCAGCTATGAAAATTGCATAAGAAGTGGTAAAACTTCCTTAACCGTAAATTTCCTAAAAGGAAATAATGCGAGGAAACCTAACTTGCTATAACAACAGTTGGTGAGCCTAATCCAAATCACTGTGCGTTTACCTCCAGGGCATCTCTCAAGTTATTCGCAACTTTGCTCTTGTTACAAACCTTATTGCACTGTAATTGAACTTCCGTGGAACATCTGCAAGGAATTCAAGCGTTATTTTGAATACCCATTAAATAGAAAGGATAAGGCCTTGGTCCTGATCTATCCCTGAGGCATGCGCCATGCATCCGACTCCTGGCTTTTACTATGGCACAAGGGGCTATCGATTTATCGCGCAAATGTGCTGCTATCCTCCCAGACAAGTCTGCTACCAATTCGACGAATCCGGAGGGATGGAGCGCTTGGTGAGTCTGGGGAACTAGGATCGATCCGTGTGTTGCTGGGCGCCTCCGACCACTACGCTACATCCGCCCTGAATTCCCACTGAGGTCATTTATTCCTTCAAGAACAGCCGCCGCGCCACAGATGAAATTTATTAAACTACCTAAGACAATATTTGCAAGGCTCAGCAAAATTTAATAGGTCTTCAATATCTAATACAACATTAGGAAATGATTTTTCAAATCCAAATAACAACTAACACCATAAATATTACAGAACGACCGATGATTTCTATTAGCCTTCAAACTACTCGACAGATGTGTTTAAACAAAAACCTCAACTCGAACACTAACTACCTTCAACACCTATAAATGGTTACTTCATGTTTCTTAAAATTCAAAGTTGCTTATTTGATCCCAGTTGAGACAAATAAGGTAAAACTCAAACACTGAAAGTGGAGCTCATCTCAGATATTGGAGAGGACATTAGTAAACAATTCAAGCTTAAATTATGAACGGTAAACATCATTGCACAGTTAAACGTTAGTAAGGAGAGGACCAAACAAGAACCTCGGAAAATCTGAAGAGCCATGAATCACCACTGTTCAACAAACACAAACACATGGGAACCTAACGCTTAAAGTATGTTGAGAATGAAAAAAAAACCGCCATGAACAACACGATGTATCTAAATAAATCCGATAATGCCGCTTGAGGAAAACCTATTACCTCATTAACGTAACAAATTTAGCTGCCCTCTAAAGAAGCATAGTATGCGGCTTCTCCAAGAATTCCTTGAAATGACGTAACCAGACGGCTCCAACTGCTCCATCTACTACACGGTGGTCACATGACAAGGTCACTTTCATCACTTTCACGCTACGATATCTTAAAAAAATCTTAGAGTTGGACATTATCGTACGATCATCATAAAAAAAATAAGAACATAAAGCTCTTGGTGCTGATCAATCCATGAAGGATTGCGCAATGCATTCTACTTCACTTAGCGTAGTTGGGTGATTGAATGCATATCTGGCCTTTACAATGATGACTCGCGGTGCCTCACCGATGTATCGAACCGGTGCCGCTATCCTCCCAGATAAATCTGGTACCAATGTGCCGAACTCGGAGGGATGGAAGGCTTGTTGAGTCTGGAGCGCAAACATCGATCCCATATTGCAGAGTGCCTCCGATCACTGCGCTATACACGCTCAGCACAAGTCATAATGTGGTTCCAAATCCCACTGTATTTCAAAACAACAGCAATACTCTTCGGAACCTCTTTGCTATCGGAATTTACCTACCTCACTTTTCGCGTGGAGTATGGAACAACAACACTTTTAGTACCATGTGGCTATGTTTCATGAGATCGCAAAACATCAAATAATCGTCGAAAAAAATTAGTTACATATAATAATAATAAACAGACAGGCGACCTGGGAATAAATAAAAATTGTAAACGTTCTCATCTAATGTTACTTTCGTATAGTGCATGAACTCGTAGGCACAATTCAAACGACACTTATAATGAAGTCTGAAGTTCGGCAACAGATCCTTAGGAAACTCACACTCAAGGAACCTCCTTACTAGCCAATATAATCGAATTTCACAAGCAGCTTAAAGATCGACAAAAAATCGAAAAATCTAGGAAAATTTGAAAAAGTTATCAACATATGCTTTGCTTTCAATTTGTTCATTCTGCTGAAAAACTTATGTTAAGGAAATTTGACAAGGCAATCATTGCAGAAGAACATTTCTCAAAAGGCATTTAGCAACCTATGAAACATGGGACTGAAATTAAAAGTTTACCCAAAAAAAATTTCCAAGTATGAAAACCATTCCAATATAACTGTGACTACAGATAATAACGTAAAAACTTTTTATTTACTTCCTTTTGTTCTTTCGTGGCAGGGCATAATGTGAGATACAACTACAATGATGCTGAGATATTTCCAAAGCTTCGGACAGCACATATCTGCCGTGGGGATCGAAACTCGTTGTTATTATTGATTGATACTTGATACCTAAACCGCTCGTAATCACTGGTTATGCGGGCCCCAGCATAATCTCTATTTTTCGGAGATTTGCTGATTAAGCCATCGTGGTTCTCTAGAATCCCGAGGTCAGCCTGGCCAAAGTCTCCCCAGGTCTTCACCACCACACAGGCAATCGCAGTCCTTGCGGATCGTAGGGAGATTTGCCACTATGCGACTTTGATACCAGAGCAGTGATGGGTCCTGGTATTAGTTTACTCTTAGCTGGGCTTCCTGAAGGAAACGCCTGATTCCTTCCCAGCTTGGGAGACTCTGGCAGGGAGATGAACTCCCCGCTGTATATCGCAGCCCGACACCCAGGAACACCTCCCAGCCACGATGAGGCGTTAAACAGTTGGGAAGCGTTGTTACTATTACTACTAAGTAATAATGAGGTTCGATCTTCGCTGAAGACACCTGCGGTTCGAAGGCTTGAAAATATCTCAGCATCATTGTAGTTATAGATCACAAATTTGAAAAATACATACCCTTCCTTATCACAGGGAATCATCTTCGTTTCAGCTCCACCAACGGCAAGAATGCATGATTGTGGTGGGTTTATTATTGCAGTAAAATCACTGATGCTACCAAACATGCCGAGATTGGAGACAGTGAAGGTACCACCCTGCAAAACTCAACGTAAGTTTAAGCACTGCAGAAAAAGTCAAAGGGACTGATAATTAAAATTTCTTGCAACATATAGATTTGAAATAATCTTTAAAAATAACCTGATCTAATTCAATTTACGACATTGCACTTCTTAACTATCTCATACTACCAAAATGATGCTGAGATATTTGCAAAACATGGACCCCGGGCCAGATTTGATAAGCAGTACATAAAAGATTAAACGTGGTTTCGACTATAGCCTCAGTTTAATTGGGTTCAATGCCAACACTAGCATTCCCCAGGTCATTCTCGATTGAAAGATGATTTTTGATAACACGGTTACAGTTAAAAACTGACTGAGAGAAACGCAAACCAAGGTCGTCAGTGGTGGATTGCACGTGAGCCCATAAATTCCACATGTGACAAATTAAGCCCAAAAGTTCAGATTTTGCAAACAACTCAGCACCATTGTGTTATATTTCACATAACAGCCAGCCGTGGAAAAATAATAGGTAGTAAATAAAATGTCGGACAATTTCATATAAATTTCAAAATAACTGTTCTCCACATTAAAGTACTAATTTGGACTATAAAGCGATTTTCAGGATTCATTTAGGTATTAATCAAAAATAAACAAAAATGCGAACCTGGTACTCATTTGGTTGAAGTTTACCATCTCTGGCACGGGCCGCCAATTCGTTGATCTCACTTGAAATTGTAGCTAGACCCTAAAGTGTAATTTTATTAAGAGCTAAATTGAAACAGAGATCCACGGAAAAGCAAGAGAGCAACAATGTGGTAAAGAATAAAACGTAATGTAAGACTCTTTTAACCAAAATAGAAGCAGAGTGGTCTGGAAATGGTAAGCATTGGATTTGGGTAAGTGTACTGAGGTCTAAATAATGAAGCTGATAACGAAGAATACGATTCCTAAGAAATTACAATTCATTTGAAGGCTGCTGAATTTTCGTGATCTCCACTAATTTTTACTGAAGACCATGTCGTCTTTACGCTATTTCATGCTCAACTTGTTATTTAAATTAATAAAGGAAATTCAGAGGCGAATAGCACAGTGGTAGTGATGTCAGTCATCACGACTAGTTCGATTCCGCTCCGGGGTAACGAAGCCTCTCATCCCTCCATGATCTGGAAATCGGCACTAGGTTTGTCCGACAAAAAACCACTCCCTGTAATCCAATTGGGAACGCTCCGGTCCGGCTATTTCAGGACTCCAGAGAGAATCGACTCGACCAGCATTCTACGACATTCAAGATGGAATGAAAATCCTCAAGCAGCAACCGTAGCCGCAGAGGATCCACAAATTTGACAGAAGATGCTGCATAAACACAAATTGTGTGGTGGCCGAACAGTGAAGTGATGAAACACTTTTCAAACCCTAGCATCAAGCGAAGGTTGCGATGAATGCTTGGTGGCCAGCAGATCGAATTAAACGTTGCTGAATCCTCGGAAAACTATCATATTAGAGAAGTGAAAATAGACAAAGGGTATCAAGAGTTGGAACAGCTGTGCAAGAAATTCAATCGATGGACAATGTTCGTGCACGACAACACAAGATGTAGCACGGTGAAACTGTAAAAGTGGAAACGAGTTAAATGTTCCTCTTTAAAGAAACTGGATTCCTCCAGCATACCGTAGCTCTCGGTAATCAAGTGTAACTTTTTCAATGATGAAGACAACTAGTTATTCAGGCAATCAAATTGCAGCAGGAAAAATCGTCAGAACATTCGCAAATCCCAGAATTCTAGACTTTAACCATAATGGAATACATAAAAAATACATAAAATTGCACCCCAATTGAGTTGATGACACTCTCAAAGGAGTGCCTAAACTGCTCAACCTTCAGATGGTCCGGGAGGTATTACGCACAAATGAGAGGGCTGGCAATGGGACAACGGCTGGCACCAAGCCTTGCCATTGCGTTCATGTCTAAGGTAGAAGCACCAGTAATCGACCTCGGTCCGTTACTCTACTGTAGATATATAAATGACTGCTTGGCCATTTGTTCAACACAAGAAGAAACTGAAAAATGTTTCGAGTCGTTGAACACACAGTCAGAGTATACTAAATTCACCCGAGAGAAACCAAAAGAAGACTGGCTTCCATTTCTGAACGTGCAAATTAGCCTATCAGGAAACGGCCACATTACGAAGTGGTATCGAAAGCCAAGTAGTAAGAACATCCTAGCTCATTACCTCTCCTCTCATCCCTCTCACACGAAAAGGGCGCTTGTGAGAAACATGTATCGAGCAGCTACCAGCGTGTGCACAGGAAGACAACAGAGAGAGGAGTCCCGGAACTTGGCGCGGCAAATAGCCACTTTTAATGGCTACGAAACCGTAGCTCGAAATAGGTGTAGAAACCACAGGTAACCCAACGATAACTCTAGCGACAACAAGGTCCCGTTTATGTCCTTCATTTCAAATGAAGTAAGTGCAACTATAAAACACTGTTTAAGAAAGGCCAGTCTAGAGAATTCGGTAACGATAATCGAAATACCACCGAGTAATCTAAGGCGCCACCTAGTTCGTAACCGCCTATACGACCGTCTATGTGCAACGCAAAATTGCATAATTTGCCCCAATGGTAGAGACGGTGACTGCTTGAGTTCGGGTACAGTCTATCTGAACTCTTGTAAAGCGTGCGGGGACGAATACGTTGGCGAAACGGGTAGACCACTCTGCGTACGTATAAAAGAACACCTAGTCGGCAAACGTAAGCTAAGTACTCCACTAGGTACGCATATCACGCAGAAACATAACGGAGAAGATTTTGAAGTAAGGGTTACGATCCTCGCGCAAGAATCGAGAACACAAGCTCGCAAAACTCTAGAGGCATTCTGGATAAATTCCAAGAATCTGAAAATAAACCGCAAGGAGAAATGCCTTGTTATCACGCGTGATATTGGACAGTATATAAACCTGTTATTCTGATGGGAGGGGCACATTACGCTTCCATGTGAATTCTGTGCGGTCGATCTTCACGCGACATACTCAGTGGAAAACTCATAGAAAGCGGTGAGTGTGCAGAGCTATGCTAAATGTGATTGAAATCTTGGTTTAGCGTTTTCTCTGCTTGGTTATGGAGGTGTTTGGCCGAGTGGATTGCTGTCAACTTGACCCTTCCAGGCTCTGAGGAAGGCGAAATCCTCCGAAACGTCAGCTTGTGCGTAAATAAAAGAATAAAATAGCACCTCGTGTTTGCTGAATAGAAGTAGAAAAATAAAGCTTCTCATCAAAATGCTTACATTTGAAGTCTAAAATCAAACTAACAAATTCGCTACGACGTACAATGATTTCAATGAATACGTAGTCGAACACAACTTAGCATTTTACCTATTTACTTGGATACTTGGATGGCCCGTCGTCACTAGTAGTGTGCACCACAGCATAACTTCCACTTTCTGGGAGTTTTGCTAGTTTAACCATCGTGATTTCCTGCAATCCCGTGGTCACCCCAGCTAAAGACTGTCCCAGGTCGTCACCACCACAGGCAGTCGCCGCCTTTGAGGATCGGAGGGAGTTTTGCCATCATACGACTAGTGTGATACCAGAACGGTGTTGTATTCTGGTATTAGTTTACTCTTAGCTGAGTTTCCTGGCGAAAATACCGGATTTCTTCTCAACTAAGAAGACACTACTGGGTGATTGAAGTACCCGATGTACATCACAGTTCGACACCCAGAAACACCTCCCAGCAACGACGAGGTGGTAAACCGTTAGGAGAAACCGAACGTCGCATTTTAACATTGAAAAAACATTATTCGGCTCACACTGGGCTTTATTAAGATATTTGGGGCAGAAAAATGTAAACGCTTAAGACTACAAAATCCATTTTGACAATAAAACTAGATACCCAATATACAAAGAAACAGGCATATTGAAAAGCTCGAGAACGAAAACACATGGAAACCACCTATACTGGTGGATCCTTCAACAAAAATTTTGAATCGGATCAGTAAAGTGTGACAGCCTGACTAAACCTAAGCATCTTGCAATGATAATCACCAATGCTATTGTATTCTTTAACTCAGCGATTAAATCTTATTAGAAACGCCTTGCGCTATCTTGTGCTACACTACGTACAGTTGTACTCAAGAGAGTACATTCGTTTATTCTACCACTAAATTCAACCTTAGGTTCTTACCTTAGCATGGGCATTGAAAACTATCGGCGTTATCAGTCCAGCAGGTGTGCTTACGGCCACGCTCACGTCAACTGTATTATTTTGTCGGATAAACGACTCCATCCAGAAGCTATTTGCCTCGGGTACACGTAGGCAAGCCAACGCAGAAGCCTAATAATGGCTCGCCAAATAGGTTAAGAACACATTTTTGATACAACAAAGAATAAACACAACACATATAAACTACATTCCAACATGAGTTAACAAGGCGAATAACAAACCTTAACGATAAAGTCATTGATCGATATCTTTGTCCCTCCAACAGTGCCCTTAGCAAGCAAATCATTTAGTTTTTCACGTACCCTAAAAATAGGTGGCCATAATTACAAAAAGAAAAACAATACGGATTAGGAATAAATAACAACTCAGCACTTTTTTGACCATTCAAACGAAATCTCATTCTTAAGGTAAATAAACAAAGTATTTAACGCATGACATGAAATTCACTCGTTAATTCATACTTGAGTGGTTCTTCCAAAATTTTCTCTTGAAAGAAACAAAGCCTCTTTAAAGTGCCGTTTAGGAAGCAATATAGTGACTTCAAAAACGTTCTTACTTGAGCAGTGCATCCATATTAATCTCAGAAGTGAGGTAGTAGTGAGGAATAGTACTTTTGCTTTCCGTCAATCGTTTGGCTATGGTGCGTCTCATATTTGTAAGAGGAATGTCCTTCAAAATAAGATCGAAAGTTCGAGAAAGGGAAGAAGTAAAGGCACACCACTTACGGTGTATTGAGCACCAGGTACTCCTGCTGCCTTGCCTACTGCTGATCCAGCGAAGCCTGTAGATGGAGCTCTTGCAAGATCAGATGCTAGGATACGTCCGTGTGGACCTGTGCCCGAAACTGCCTAAAAGCAGAAGGAAACAATGTGAAAGGAAATCAGACGAAACAAATATACCCGAAAAATCTCACATTAAGATCAAGACCTTGTTCACTGGCAAGCTTCTTCGCATAAGGAGTAGCGCTTACGCGCCCACCAGGTGCTGCAGCAGATGAAGGTGATGGTGGTGGCAGTGGCTGCGGAGGTGCTGTGGTCTAGAAAAAAATGTTTTTTAAAAGACCCAAAAAATAACCACATTAACACAAAAAAGCAGTAGCTGCTTCAAGACAAGAGTGCTTCAGCATCGCATAGTTATCAAAACCCTTACTAGAAAACACACCAATAATGCGAAAAGATCGAATGAACTTACTGCTTATTGGACAATTTTGTAAGCATGTGAAACACTAGAAAACTAGCTGTGGGAAAGGCGAAACAAAGGACCTGTATGGCGTGGTGGTGAACGCGTTAGACCCCAGAGAAAGGGTAATAGCGACTTCGATCCCCACTTAGGCACCTGTAGTAGGGAGTTTTGCAAATATCACAGCATCACTGTGGTTGTACTTGTTAAACAGTTGCACTGTTCTTATTATCTTCGACTCGCAAAAAGAATATTTTCCGGATTTCTTAGCAATGCGAAAGCCAAAGCTGTACAACTACTCGGTAGCTTGAAACAGTTATGTACCTTTCATACAAAATTTGCAGCTTCATGGCAGTAAGATAGGCAAAAAAAATCACCAGAACAAACAATTTAGTTGTATTGCAACTACACCGACTTAATAGATCGACCAATTTTATTTTAATTTTACGGCAGGCAACTGTTTTGTATCTTGTCTAAAACTTTACGGAGTAGTGTTATGCTTATATGCAAACATTCGCAAATGTCTAAAATTTAAACGAACCAACTTTGTCGTTCCTCTTTTTAGCACACTTATTTTGCAAGCCAACCTTGTTTTTTAAAAAACGGTTCATTAAGTGAAACAGACTGAGCTCAACGTGAAACTCTTCCCCCAACAGTCTTTAGAAATTAAACTTCAATAAAGAAAAAAATAATACCTCTTTCAAAACTCAAACATTCCCACCTGGTAAGGTGGTGGAGATGGTGTGCTTTTTGGAGGTGGTGCAGATGTCGCTGCTGATGGAGCAGGAGCTGGAGCTCCGCTACCATCGTCCTTGAAGTCTTTGAATGCTGCCACGTCGGATTCGTTTTCAACAATGATACAAAGCAACTAAAAATAAGCTAACGTGTAGATGCAAACATTAAACAAAATCAGAATTAAAGGATAGATCCACAAATTAACAGACCTTTCCAATTGGAACATCTTTTGTACCTTCGGGAATGACAATCTTAGCAAGGTAACCTTCTTCTGGCGTCTCAAAACCCATCGTAGCTTTGTCTGTCTCTATTTCACAAAGCAAGTCACCCTCACTCAGTTGATCTCCCTCTTGCTAAAAAACAGTTTCATCCGTTAAACCCATTAGCAGATTTCTAACAATCAAAACCGTGAAAAATACGGAAGTGGCTAAAATGTTCGTAACTTACGTCCTATTTTCTATTTGGTAAACAAACAATACCCTCAAAACAGTGAAAAAGTAGTAATAAGCGAGACATACCTTCTGCCAACTGACAACTGTACCGTGCTCCATAGTCGGAGAAAGAGCAGGTAATGCTACTCGTTTATGTGGAGGCATATCTTTAAAAATACAAAATCTACGGTCATCCATAGAATACAAAACCAGTGTGCAGAAAACCCCATTAAAAAAACGATGTTGTTTGGCAAAATGATCAATAGAACGGGAATATCCATTTATCATGGCGAGACTTCACCTCTGACGGTGCTTTCTACAGCTATGGGAGAAATTCATGAGCGAAAAAAGTGCGAAATCTTCATCTTTCAGTGCGAAATCTGTTTAACGATAGGAGTGTTAGCTACCTACACGATAATGTAGTGTCTCAGAAAACTGATATAATGCCGACAGAACAATGTTTCTATAATCGTTTTCACTAAACAACCATAACAAAGTATTCTACACTGAAACCCAAGTAATTTTATGTGATAATTAGAATTGTGCCCTCTCAACGGTTTGCCGCCAGATCGTAGCCGGGAGGTGTTCGTGGGTATCGATCTGCGATGTACAGCAAGCGAGTCATTCCACCAGCAGGGTCTCCTAAGCTCAGAAGGAGTTCGCCGTTTCCACCAGGATGCCCAGCTAAGAGTAAACCAATGCCAAGAACCACCACCGTCCTAGTACCAAACTAGTCGCATGGTGGCAAATCTCTCTCTGATCCACAACGGCGACGACTGTCAGTGAACGACAATGGCTGTACCAGCAAAACTCCGAAAAATGCAAATGTTGCTGCCCCCCCCCCCGCACACACACAACCAGTAAAGACAGGCTATCCAAATAATTAGGTAGGTGTAAAAACATCCCTCCCCTGCTCACTTATTGTTTAAAGCTCTGAGTTGAATGGTGAGAAGTAGATTAAAATTCTTTACCTGAACTGAACGATCTAACGCCAAATACAGCACCCGTCGCCCGAGAAACATGATTTTGTGGACTCCCGCCAAACAGCGGAGAACACCGTGACGAGGATGCCACACGACTGAAAATGGATAAAATGAGGTAAATTGCTCCTGACCGTAATCGGTTTAAATAATCATATTTTAAACAGCATAGAAAACTTATGCAATCAAGAGAAAGTCGTTTTAGATCCTCTTCGCTTATTCATCAAAGCTTTCCATAATAAAAATGGATCGATCATTAATCATATGGTTGTGTGAAATACTTTGTTTGTTTTAGGACCACTTCAGAAGCTTAGTATAAGAACTAAGCGCTGTTAACAGTTCAGCTGAACTTGTCCACAATCAACAAGGGCAGAATGGATTTCGAACTGAGATGCTTCTACTGACGAAATTTGAGTTAAACCATTCAGCTTTCACATTTGTCACTTAATGCAAAATGAAAATTCTCCATGTTTAGTTTCTACTCACGTATCCTGTGAATTTGAAGGTCATTTGTGGACCTGAGAATATTTTTATTTGACAAACATTCCAAACCATTCCAAATTATAATGATCACTTAACAAGCAATAACTTTTGAATATTAATAGATGCTAACATCCTATACGAGGAAGAGCTATGGGCACAGAAAACCAAATATCCCATAGAGCTATATACGTTTTAACTCCAACCAAACGGTTTACCGTCTCATCGTGGTTGGGAGGTGTTCCTCGGGCTGTCGGGCTACGATATACAGCGATGGATTCATCCCCCAGCGCAGGGTCTTCCAAGCTGCGAAGGAGTCCGGCGTTTCCATCAGGAAGCATAGCTACGAATAAACCAATACGAGGAACCACTACCATCTTGGTATCAAACTAGTCGAATAGTGGCAAATCTCCCTCTCATCCACAAAGGCAGCGACTGCCTGTGGTGGTGACGACCTGGGGTAGACTTTGACCAGGCTGACTTTGGGACTCCGGAGAACCACAACAGCTAAACCGGCTGAACTCCGCAAAATAAAAACTGTACTGGGGCCCGGATAACCAGTGAAGACGAACCATACAAGTACCCAAGTAAGTACATATACGTTTTAACCCATGAATCACCCTTATATGAGAGATCTAGAGCAGGTTAGCCGCGAAGCTAAGTGGCCCGCCCTCAGGTGAGGTTACGTGGCGCGTTCCCAAGTATGTTTCAACAAAATAGGCAACAACAAATGCGACCACTTTTGAGACGACAAAACATGGTTCTCATATGAAGGCTAATGACAAAAACAGCAATAAAATAGTCCAGAAACAATTTCAACGACAACATCAGATAAGGACCTCTGTGGGACGACTCCGAGATTAGCAACACCTAATGCTGCAGTACCATATCGCAGTCCCCCAAAGGTGCGAAGCGGAAACCCACGAGCCGGAATCTTTGACATCTTCTGTAAAAGAAAGGGCTATTATAGAGAAAACCGCAGAAAAAGCTAAGAGCAAAAACGTAAAGACAGAAGAGCTTTTATAACCTGTCAAATACTAACTGGAAGGACCCAAATTGTTCGGATATGGTCGCTCACCGAAAAACGAGCAACCTGGGATGAATACCTAAAAATGAAAACAATCAAAGTAACTTGTAATATATAATGTAAACAACGAATTGTACTGCTAACGAAAACATTAATATTGATAAATATAACAGGTCAACAACACGGCTGACAGAAAGGCGAAACGAAGGACTCGCAAAGTAAGCTGGTGAACTCGTTCGTTAGCCCACGGAAAGGGTAATAGCGTGTTCGACCCCCACTCCGTCCGCGGGCAACAGCAGTCAGGAACATCACTATGCTTGCATTTAACATAATACCCTGCCATTAAAAAATAGTAGGCAGTAAATAAAAAATGAAATAAAAAATGACGGCATTAATACTAATCATTAATAAAAATGTACTCTAACAACTGTAATTAACAAATAATGAAAGTCCAAGTGACTTTCTCGAAAACTGAGTAATGATTTCTGCTTTCTTGAAACACGACATTCAATGAATTGTGATTCAGAAGCAAGTGGATCTCATCTGTGAAACGTAGTTCCGAAAAAGCAAGGGTTTGGAAACCCATAATCCGAGGTCTTCGAAATTAAGTTTCCATGAGATGATTGTGAATGCTTGGTTTATCCATCATGGTAGTCGTATCTTACATAACTTAATTAACTAACTTAATTTAACTTTCAATCCCAATAAGCACAAGGTACAGAGGGAAGAAGGAATGGAGCTCAGAAAACCATATGTAAGAACACTATCAGCAAACTGAGTTTGTACTGCAGTTAAGATCTGCGGATACATCTCTGTTCCCAGTGGAATAGAAGAGCAGTACATAGCACATCTATACTTCATAAAGTGAACTAGTACGACGATAAAGGTAGACCGACTGAAGGACTGACCCATGGACATCTTGAGAAAACCTAGTGAAAGTAGCAGAAACATGACATCAACAGATGATGTGGTTAGGCAAGCAACATTTGCAAACACTGAGAACCATATGAAAATGTACTGAACAAGCAAGAACTTACCAACATAAGTTGCTTCAGGTAATTAGAGTAAATAGGACTAGGTGGGTACTAGGTAATAGGTAGCAAGATTTCAGGTAAAAGTTTAAGTTACCAACAAATAAGGTCGGGAACAAGCTTCTGAAACAAAGGCGTTCGCCGATGAAGGAAAGCTTACACAGGATAACAATAAGGATTTGCCGCTCTTAATTGAAACGTTAACTGGTCCCAGAGATATGGAAACCGCTAAGGGTTACGTAGCTTTCAGCTGTATAACAATCTTCCTAGGAAAACCAGGATACTCCTGAAACAGTGCTTCCTAAAGATCCATTTCAACTACCACATTGTCTCAACCTTTGCTTCTTCCGTCGTAGCAACCCATCATAGCTCACACAAACCTTTTCTCATTTGCTTGAAAACGACCATCACATTGGGTAAAGACAATCAAGGACAACTTTACCTTCTCAAAAAACCACTACTTCCAATAATATTCACCATAGGATTTAAAATTATTATTGTAGTTTCACTAAGCCATTTCTTAAACAGTACTGCTTGGCTATGGGCTACCTGATGATGGCACCGACTGCTGGACTATGGACTGTCCAGAGAAGTACAAACGATTCCCAACGGACAATCAGTCAATCAAAAACCGTCCAGTACTAAAAGACCACTGACTAGTGAAGGTTAGTAGTTCATTCGAGCGGTGCTCCAATGGATTCGACTCGATACGACCACGAAGACTGACATCGGACGGAGGGACAACTATCGACCATCGAGTCAGATCCATCCGGATCTGAGGAAGGCAAAGACGTCGAAACGTTAACCGAATGGAGCTTCTTTTCAGAATCGGCTTCCGAGCGGAACGAAGCTTTCTACTTCGTTTAATTGATCCCATACTGGCTTATCAATGAAAAATCGATACCCACATATTACGTATCTTAACAACAGTACTAGTAATAAGAACTGCCCATCTGAACTCGAAAAGCACTTCAAAGGCCATAATTTCAAAAAAAAAAACCGACTCGAAATGACACCAAGGCTGCGCCAGTACGAGCGCTGTCTGATGTCATGCTGGGAAATGAGTGTGATGTGTGATAACTCGTCCACCCGCCACGCCCCTGATACAGAATGGCGCACTTGGCTGTTGATCATCGCCAGCCCTCCATCCCGTTCGACGAGGAAGTAAAAAGAAATGCAAACAAAGGCGAACTACGTCGCCGCCCACTCATCATTTCTCGTCTCTATTCTGCCAATGGTCTTTCATTCCTATCACTTTTCTTTCTTCTTTTTTCATTTCGGATTTCGTAATCATCTGCAACTCCTTTCCTTAAATGTTGAAAAGCAGTGGTAGCGCAACCATGTGTTGATTTCTGCGCGATATGGTTTTTGGTTCTTATGTTGCTCCCTGTCGTTTATCGATTGTCAAGGGGTTTCGATTGAGAAGAGTTTGTCGATTCCTAACATCGTTCTGGATGTCCTGTGGTGTATTTTTCGTCAAGATTTCACCTAGGTCAACAGCATGCTTTTCCGTTGGGTCAACCATCCTATACTTGCCACCGAACCAATCAATATAAGCGCTAGTGAGCTCTAGAGAACCACCCAAACCCCAAAGCACGCTTATTTTTTACTATTTTTTGTACCCAGGACCGACTTTCTTTCAACTCCGGCATAACACAATGTTTTCTTGGTAAGCAAACATGGAATTGTTAACGTCGAAGTTTTCTCAATACAAAGTGGCCTGACGTTTCGGCGGTTTCGCCGTCCTCAGGGCCATTCTGTTGTTCTTAAGTCCTCCAGTTTTATTGGAGACCAGCCCCAAGGAGTCTTATATGGGTGAAAAATGTGCGACCTTTTAACCTGAGCTAGGCCCATTTCTCACCCATGTAATACCCTGCGCGATTGGTTTCCAGTAACAACCGGAACACTTAAGAACCACAAAACGGCTCCGACGATGGCGAAACCGCCGAAATGCCAGCCAGCATTGTATTAGCACCTATAGTTTAAAATGCTGCTGAGAGAAAGGCGAAACGAAGGGCTCGCATGGTGTAGGGGTGAACGCGTTAGCCCCGGAAAGAGTAGCAGCGAGTTCGATCCCCACTGCAGACACCTGCGTTCCGGAGTTACAAATGTCCCAGCATTGTTGTAGTTATATTTCACATCATATCCTGCCATAGAAAAGAGTGGGGAGTAGATGAAAAGTGACTACAGTGTATTCTTTGTTTTTTCTACATAACTCGTGCCATTTAATTTCTCCGCATCGGTATTTCTAACTATCGTTTTCTAGAGTGTCTTTAGAAGTTCTAAGGCCCTTCAATACTGTCTGTAGAAGTTCGCAAGTAAGTCCCTTCAATACACACATTATCCCTGGTTCGATACGGCTCACCAAATTACAATTTCCATTCGTTTCTCTCTGGCACTAGCCTGTTCCATGATGATGCTCTGCTTCGCACATGATGACGTTCGGACCCAACGGTTAACCTCCTCATCGTTGCTGGGAGATGTTCTTTGGTGTCGGGTTGCGATGTAGAGCGGGGGATTCATCCTCCAACAGGGTTTCCCAAGCTGAAGAGTCTGGCGTTTCCGTTAGGAACCACACCTACGAGTAAACCAATGCTGGGATGCACTACCGTCCTGGTATCAAAGTAGTCGCATGGTATCAATCTCCCTCTGATCCACAAGGGCCGGCGACTGGCTGTTTTGGTGATAACCTAGAGAAGGCTTTGGCTAGACCGACCTCAGGACTCCAGTGGAGCACAATAGATCAGCCAGAATGTAAATATTGTTGATGTTACATTACAGTTACTTCAACAGTTATGTGAATCTGCTAACCCAATCTTGGTGTCCCGGGTCTGTCCTTTTGAGACTGATAAGCTTTTTGGTCAGCGCAGAACCGAGGAACATCAGACAACAACATTACACACTCAAACACGCACATAATCCGAGAATTCATCACTAGTTCCACTCAATACACCGGTGGAGTTTTGCGAAATGTCCTAACGAAGTGGTATTCGGAATCATTTGGAAGCGAGATGCTGGTGTAAGAGGAAATCGTATCCCTCTCATACTCGTAGATTTTATGTTGTTGTGAAAGAAAACAACTCCTGCCCGCTTAAGTGTTGCTTTGTTTGTTCTATGGACTTAATCCCTCTTGACTATCATCTTTCATAAACTTTCTGTCGATCAGGAACTATGGCTCCTTACCATCCAATTCTCTTGTCCGTTGTTATTCTGCTTGTTAGAATTAAGAGAATCACTTCGTACCTATTTTTTCTTAGAACTATGGGCCTACTCACGAAAGGTAGTCCGCTCAGTTGGGCAGAAACGGTTCCGCATGTGGAGTACATAAAGGTGTGTTTAAGTTTAAGGAATATGTGAAAAGGTTATTTTCAACGCAATATTTCAGAAAAAAAACAGGTTGAGCTTATTTCTAAAAGTGCGCTTATTTTATCCAGTGATTGGGATAACAGTGTAGTTCGTGTTCATACTAAAGTGGAGGAAATATTTTGATTTTTGTAACTTCGTAATCAGTGTAGGATGCGTGTGGCACAATTGTGAGAGGCGCCCTGCAATACACATGGGATCGGTCCAAGCGCCGCAGGCGCACGTAGCCGTCCATCCATCCGGGGTCAGCAAATTGCTACCAGACTTGTCTGGGATGATATCAGCACTGCCTCGATACATCGGTAGGCTATCGCGAATCATTATAAAGGCAAGATATGAACTTAGTCATCTCCATCGATGCTAAATGAAGTCGAATGCATGACGCATCCATCAGGGTTTGATCAAGGCAGGGAGCATTATCATTTTTTAGCTTTATAAGTACGTCAAGACAGTGTAGTGGTGTAGTGGTTATGTAAGTATAACCGCTTCATGTTCGCTGTTCTGAGTTTCAAGGGTTCCTGAATTAAACGCGGGTTTTGTTGCAGATGGAGATCGAACTACCCTTCATTTCAGAAGCACGGTATCGCCCAGTTTATCAATTTGTATCATCGGTTGAAGAATCGTCAAGGAGACCAGCTAAAATGGGGTGATGAAATCGAGTACACAATCGTGAAGTTTGATCACGAACATAAGAAGGTATTTGATATTATGCTATTCTATGAAGATGATTTATTATTTGTTTTCCTCATAGGTGCGTGTGTCGTGCCGAGCAGAAGAATTGTTGGGACGTCTTCAAGCAGCCGAGGAGGTTGGCTATTACATGTTAACAATTTCCGTTTGTATACAATTCCTATACAACCTGTATTTTTACTTAGTTTTGCCGCCTGAACAGTTTACTGGGGCTATTTTGAGCTAAAAGAAATAAAGTGGTCTTTATATACAGAAGCGTGCAGGTGCTTCGTTACACTTGGTGGTCCACTCCTTCCAACGGTATACCGCCTCATAGTGGCTGGAAGGTGTTCCTGGGTTTTGGGCTGCGATGTGCAGCGGAGGGATTCATCACCCTAGAAGGGTCTTCCAGGCTGAGTAAGAGTCCGACGTTTCCATCAGGAAGCCCACCCAAGAGTAAACCAATACCAGGATCCACCACCGTTCTGGTATCAAACTAGATGCATGGTGGCAAATTTCCCTTTGATCCACAAGGGAGGCTGCCTCTAGTGCGGACGACCCGGGGCAGACTTTAGCTAGGTTGACCTCAGGAGTCGAGGGAACCACAATGGCTACACCAGCAAAACTCCGAAGAAATGGAAATTATGCTGGGACCCTTGCAATCAGCGAAGATGAGCGGTTCAATTATCCAAGTAAGGTGGTCCGCTCAGGATACAAACTCCCTCTATCCAGAGACATTGAACTTTTTTGTTCTCATTCATAGCTGTAATATCTCCACGGCTGTTTAATAGTACAGGTAATTTGTCATAGCACTTATGCTAGGGTCTCGATAGTACATCGCACTGTTCTTGAAATCACAATCCTTCAGCACATTGTGTGGTACTTCTACAGTACAATAAAGTTGAAGTTTTCTTACGAGTACCTTTTTCACCAAATAAATGTGAGTGTGATTGTGGACGCATTCGTGTTTTCAAGAACTATGCTCTAATGTTCTGATGTGTAGAACTATAGTTCATTCAGGAACGGCCTTTGGTAATAGACGTTTCTATCTTATTCTGACAGGTTTTTATGTTAAAGGTAAATGCTATGGTTGGTACTGTGAATCGCTTCTTGTGGCGTCCTGAATTCGCTGCCTATATGGTGGAGGGAACCCCAGGAGTTCCATATGGAGGTATTTTTTTTGTACCAACTTGAATCGTGCTTTCAAACGTTTTCTATAAAATTACGTATGAGAAGTGATTCTCTATATTCTTACTGGCCAAACACGAGGTGCTATCTTACTCTTTATTTACGAACAAGCTGACATTTCGGCGAGTTTCTCCTTCCTCAGAGTCTAGAAAGGTTTAGCTAGGTCTTGTTCAGCTGATTGAAAGATGTTGTGTCTGGGTGGGGAAAATAAGGTAAAATGAATTTTATAGGCTATGAGGAAGGAAAAATCAGCCGAAACGTCAGCTTGTTCGTGAATAAAGAATAAAATAAGACCTCTTGTGCCGAGGTTAACAGAAATTCGGTCGTGGGAATTATTATGAGACCTGCCAGCCAGAGAGAAGTGACGTTAGAGAATCGGGACTGGCAGTCACATTTTCAAGAGAATTCCACTTTTCGGTAAGCAGACAACCCGGAATTTTCAGGCCTTTTGGTGTGTTTCAATGTTGTTGAAGCAAATATGATATTTCGTCGCACTGAAGTTCGGAAACTACTCAAGAAGGTAGGATTGAATTCCTTTCTTCTTCTAGTATGCTTATACGTCAATCAACCGGTCATAACCTTTAGGACGAGTCTGTTTTGTCAATATCTTTTCCTTCTCTGGGCAGTTTTGATTTTACCGACCCTCCTATGCGACCGACGCCCTATGATGAAAGTGGCCCAGGTCGAAGTATCTTCTGGCCCGAGGATACTGTTTTTTGCGGTCATCCTAGGTGAATCACAGCTTTGGAGAATTCATGCATTAGCGGAATAAGCGCTCATGTTTAGATTCAAGAACTTAGTGAAGAATATTCGTGGTCGACGTGGAGAGAAGGTGGCTATCAATGTGCCCATATTCAAAGATGTAAATACGCCTAGTCCCTATATTGTAAGTTCCACCAACGCTTGTATTTCGAATTTTATTTGCTTATATTCTATTAAATGGCGTTGATCAGTTCCTGAGGGATGCGCCATGCACTCGACTTCATTAAGCATTGCTGGAGGTAACTGAATGCATATATGGCCTTTAAAAAATCTTGCGGTGGCCTACTGATTTAGCGAACCAGTGCTGCTATCCTCCCAGACAAGTTTGGCACCAATTTGCCAACCCTGGGGGATGGAATGAAAGCTTGGTCAGTCTTGGGCACCGAAATCCCGTGTGCATTGCGGGGTGCCTCCGACCAATGCGCTACACGCGCCCATACTAATAAGTATATTACCAGTTTTACAGTAGTTCTTTTTCCTGCAGACGCATACGTTTTTAATCAGCATTAACCCGAAGTATTTGCAACGCCTCCCTCATTTAAGACTTAATCCCATTATTTTTTTCTGATATGCACTCGTATTTTTACTTTTAAACTGAACATTTGAAAATTATTCCAATGGCAACTGTTCTTTTAGGAGGATTTATCTGCCTTTGGGGAAGGAAGCATGATCAGCGCAGCAAAGCCAGACCACATTTACATGGACCACATGGGTTTTGGTATGGGATGCTGCTGTCTACAGGTACTTGCTACAGCTTTCATCGTTTTTCTTTACATTGGACAAGCTTTAAAACTTAGTGTTGGATATGTCTTCAAACTCCAAAGGCTTTCAAGATGTTTTGCATTGACAATAAGAGCCTCTAGTGACTTACCTCTTTAGGTAACTTTTCAAGCAGTCAATGTCGATGAAGCACGATGGCTATATGATCAACTTACACCTATTACACCAATCTTACTCGCACTCTCAGCAGCTACCCCTATTTTCAGGAGCAAGCTGGCCAATGTTGACTCTCGATGGGATATCATCAGTGCCGTATGTATTTACATAGTGGAATTTTCCTCACCGTTAGCCAAGTATTAATTATGAGTAAATCGTGTTTAATACGTTATTACATCCTTGAAGAGCGTTGACGATCGGACAGCTGAGGAGCGTGGTTTAGTACCACTACAAAAATCGAAATGGACTATAGCAAAAAGTCGCTATGATTCCACAGATTGCTACATATGTCCATGTTCAGTGGCATACAATGATATACCTTTGCAGTACGACGAGGCAATACTTAAGTGAGTGTTTTGGTTTATTCATAAACTTAATCATGTGCTTATACATGATTCCTACTTACATGGATGTTTGGATGACCCTTCTTCACTGGTTGTGCAGACCCCAAAATAATCTCCATTTTCTTGGAGTTGGGCTGGTTTAGCCACTTTGGTTCCCTGGAACGTCAGCCTGGCCAAAGTTTGCCCAGGTCGTCACAACCACGGGCAGTCGCGGCCGTTGTGGATCGTGGGGTGTGATTTGCCATGCGACTGGTCTAATATCAGGACGGTAGTGGATCTTGGTATTCCTTTACTCTTACCTGGCCTTCCTAATGGAAACGCTGGATTCCTCAGCTTGGGAGATGAAGCCTCCCGCTGTACATCGCAGCCCGATACTCATGAACACCCTCCAGCCACGGTGAGGTGGTAAGCCATTGGGAGGATACATGATTGTAACAGCCCCAAATTTATGTAAATAGTAACTCCTTTCAGTCAGCTGTTGTATGTTTGACATTTAGATAACAGGCCACTGCAATCACTTTTAGGCAGTTATTAGATGGCAACATCGACGAACCTCTTGCAAAACACATTGCCCATATGTTTATACGGGATCCATTACAGGTGACTTGATAACAATTTGTCAATCTGAGTAAATTCGTTTCTTCTTCAGTGGCAAGAAAGTAGTGTATATTTTCTGCTTTGTTTGAAACAACAGACTAAGTAGTGCATCTCCAACTGTTTTCTGTTCAGGTATATCGTGAACGAATTCAGCAAGATGATGAAAAATCAACTGAGCACTTCGAAACTATTCAGTCATCTAACTGGATGAACATGCGGTTCAAACCTCCACCTCCAGACGCTCCCGAAATTGGTTGGCGTGTCGAATTCAGACCAACGGAAGTGGGTTTCCCTTAGTTTGTGTTCCAGCGTTATCTTCATGTTTCCACATATCTGTTGTTGTTTAGGTGCAGTTAACCGACTTTGAAAATGCCGCGTACTGCTGTTTCGTTGTTTTATTGACTAGGTCCGTCCAAGCACATTGCTCTTATTGTCGATCGAACATCTATGCCATAATACAATGTATTTTAGAGTGATAATCTCATTCCGACTCACATACTTACTGCCTATTTCCATGGTTACCGAGAACATGAAACGAGCCCAGAAAAGAGATGCTGTTATTAGTGAAAAATTCCTTTTTAGGTGCATAATGGCTTTTTTACTGGTAGTTAACGTCCCTTTAGGATATGGAAAGAAATGAATTAACTTAACCAGGATGATGCATGCCGATTATTGATCACTTCAGAAAAAGCCTGGCCACATGCAAATCAACTCCTGACCAGAACGGGTCACCAAGATGTGGTGCACCCAGTGAAGACATTGAGGAGATGACAATCAATCAAATAATCAATGGTTTGTTCATCTCAATATGTTTTACTGAAGCTTTCCGGTTTCCAAAGCCTGATAACTTAGGCAAGGAGGAAGGGTTTCCTGGTCTGGTTCCCCTTATCAAGCAGTATCTCGATAGTGCAGATATGGACGTCGATACACGCTGTACGGTCTCACAATACCTGAATTTCATTTCGGTTGAGTTTAATAAACGTCTGGAAAGTTATCGTTGAGATGAATGGAAAGAGATGTCAGCAATTTAGAAACGTGCCTCAGGTGAAATATGGACATTAGCCCATTGGATACGGTGTTTTGTGGATCAGCACCCCGCCTACAAGCATGATTCCAGTGTTCCCGACGAGACAGTATATGATCTTCTTATGCAGGTATAACAAACTACAAACTTCCCTTTCAAATGTTCACTCTTATACTTTCTTTAATGATTAGAGTGTGTAGAAATTATTAACATTGCGAAAAATTAAACAGAATGATGATTCATACTTGGTATTTAAGGGATAATGTAAAAAAAGGTTTAATTTTCGTATGTCCTAGAAAGAGATGTGTGTGGCGCAGTGGTCGAATGCGCCTTGCAATAAATATGAGATTGATCCCGTCGTCTCGGACCCACCAAAACCTCCATTCTCCCGGGGTCGACGGATTGGTACCAGACTTGCTTGGGAGGATAGTAGTCCTGGCTCGATACATCGGTAGGCTACCAGGAGTTATTGTAAAGGCCAGTCATGCATTCAGTAGCCCACATCGATGCTTAGTGAAGTCGACTGCATGGCGCATCCCTCAGGGATAGATCAACGCCGAGAGCGTTGTCCTTTCATCCTTTGTCTGTGAAAGATGAGAGTGTAGTTTAGCTGCTACCAATGTCGAATCCCTCAGTCTCATTCGCTATTGGTAAACATTAGTGTGATGTCACGTCATAGTCAAGACGCTTTTTTAAAGCATATTAGCAGCGATGCTGTTTCTTCAACAAATGCCAGTGGTTTTTTGATTACTAGAACATTTAACAACATTCAGATTCATGTTTTGAAGAGACGCAGAGACACTGCTCTTTCACTTGAAATACCTTTATCGTTTGTTTGCATACTTTTTCCAAAATATTTCTAAATTTGTTTAACAAATTCGTGCAGGCATAACTGGTATGTGACTAGCTCTCCTCCCGATACTTCTTTTCCCAGACAACATTGAGTGTTTTCATATTCAATTTGATGTCATCATATGTGTTGTATAAGGCATAGGCGGAGAAAAGGAAACATTTTTTGGACTATTTTATTCCTGTCATTTATTCCATCGGCAAGACATCGTTTCCTTTGGTGAACGTACTATGATATCTCTGCTGACAAAAACTACTACTGATAAGGAGTTTGCTAGGTCTTCTGTTTAGTGATGTCAATCCGATGACGAGTCCCTGCATCTTGTATTGACGAAGAAACCCGGAGAACGTTTTTAATTTGGAATTGATGATTCTACCCTGGTTAGAGCTTTATCCATTACCTAGTATAATTTTTTGATCACGTGGGAAACACTATACTTAGTTTTCAATGCGTCAAAACTGAGATGTTCAAGAAAAATTATTCGAAATTCCAAAATTTTAACGAACGACTGACAGCGCTAGACATCCGCTACTTATTTGTAACAATCGCTAGGAACAATAGCTGAGAGACAGGCAAAAGGAAGGACCCGGATGGTGTGGTGGTGAAGTGCGCTGCTCTCCGGTAAGCACAACAGCGCGTGTTCGTTCCCCACTGCACACGCCTGCGGTCCGGAGTTTTGCAAATATCTAAGCATTATATACGAGTTATATTTCGCAACATACCCTGCCATTAAAAAGAAAAAGGCAGTAAATAAAAAATCGCATGGTTTAAACGGCATACGTTAACTTCTGTACAATAACACAGATACAACACAATCGTAACTGATGTTTCGGCAGAATCGCTTTCGATGCAGGCTTGACTCGTATGTGACCAGCTTTCCCCTATAGATTCTGCCGAGACTTCAGCTACGATTGTTGTATTTGTGTTATTAGGAAGTATGGAAGTGGAAGTGGATGTAAACGTATACAATCCCGCGATTGCTGAGAGAAAATAAAATAGCAGTTTTCAATTCTTTAACTATTTCGAATACGAGCCCGACAAGAAGAAAGCATTTGGAGCTCTGGAAAATTAGAATGACATCGTGGCAAGATAAGAAGCTTATATCTTTTTGCTGTGTTTGTAGCGTGTAACCTTTTTTCTTTTTCAATAATGCTCACTATTAAGTGAGGTATGAGTTACAATCACAATGACGTCGAGATATTCGCAAAACTTGGAGCCCCAGGCGAAATGGAACCACGATTACACTTTTCGGAGGCTCGCACGTTACACACTGCACCGTTGAAGCCCTTGCTTTGACTTTCTTTCAGCTAGTTTTCTACCTAATGGTGCCATCAGCAATCACCAGTCAACGCGATTTTAATAGTCGAAGAAGACTTATTTTACGATTTGAAGATAGTTTTCGTACAAACAGCAATGACTTCGCCCCATTTCAATAGTATACGTTATCTTTGGAATAATTACTATAAAGTTAGATGAGTATGTTATCGTACTTCTAGATGGATGCGATATCGAGCGGAAAGCAGCACTGCGCAAAGTTGCTGGGATGTTATAGATCGAAGACGGACGATTTGATTCCAAGTGCTGTGCGACGAGCTGAGGAAAGTTGGGTGATGAGCACACAGAAACGTGGAACGTAGAACTGAGCATTGTTTAGGGCTCACTACTCAGAAGTTTTACGTTGTGAATATTTTATCACTATATATAATCTAGTACGAAAATTGGCTCACTGATACTTAGTTTTCTGACATATCTGCTATTTTCCCAGTCTTACTAAGATATGCTACGCTAATGGCTGTTAAATTATGAGAAATAGATCATAAAATTTGAGAAGAAAACTTGTACTTGGTAAAAAAAAAAACGCGGCTGGAGATCCTCAAAGTTTATAATTAGACCTTGGGCCGTCAGTACATATCTCACCGCCTGCATGGAAGACGAGAACAACAAACCAAACTGGCCACAATGACGATAGTTCACTATGATTATCTTGGAATGCATGAATGTTATATGAAGCGAGCAGGCTAGTGCTGTGTGTAGCTACTCTTCTCCTTTGCTTACATACATGAATGAGTCTGTGGATATTCAAGGAACAACGAATTCCTTGAGCGACTTCATTTACAGTTCATTTTGCGTCTACTTAAACGTGGCTCGGTGAATAGATTTTTCTTACAACATCTCAATGTAAGTACTCTGTCTTCACATTTCATGTGCCTACTAGAACGTCCGTTTGTTACGTTGTTCTGGAACTATCGTCCATAGAGATGGTCGTATTCGAGTTCAGCCACGGATGGAGGTTCTCAAAGCTTATTACAGATGCGAATAAAGCTAGCTCACACGTGCAAAGAATCTTTTTATGTTTCGAGATCGTTTCGATTCTGTTGGTACACACTCTTATCTCCTTCTCGTCCATCAACCGTCTTCACTTCTCAGTGTGTTACCAGCACATCGATTCCTATTTCTTGCGACTCCCGTGGGTTTCAAAGGCAGGAAATTCTCCTAAAATCTAACGCACAAGAAAAAGCATGCCGCTTGGTAATGATGTGCTAGATGATTTTCCAAAGATATCACGTGACCACTCTGCATCATACGCATTTTCGATGTGACCGAACTTTAAGCACACGTTTCTGCTGCTTAGCACAACTAGAAGAATGGCTATGTTAAGTGAGCGCGTTGGTCGGGATAAATAAGTTCCTTAGCGATATCCGCTAGAAGGTCGATTAGAGAGCACAGTGCTCATTGTCTTCTGAGTTCTTCTTTCAGCTTGTTAAGTGTATTCATTGTACGAAATAAGTATACGTAGAATGTGGTCTGTTCAAGTGGAGATTCATCTAATCTGTTCTTCACACCATGCGTTCCTCATGAGGTGAGTTCCTCGGGATCGAGTCTGCTTCTGCAATTCTGTTCGAGGAACTACACTGTTGTCAATAAATCAGATCGTAGATTGTAAAGAAGTCCAACATTTAGATGGTAATTTCAAGAGTTCGGTATTTTCTTTTTGTTTTGTATGATTCGTCATCACATCTACTGATCGGATCCCAGCACTTCTTGCCTTCGATGAGTTTTCCTCATATTCCACAAAGTCTTCGAACAGGAGGTACGGTATGGTGAGACTTACACTCTTGAATGTTTGTACGTGATCTATAAAGATAGAGTTCTTGCAAAATCATAATTACCCTGTAATTTAAGCTTCATTTATTGTATTTGCCAGGACAATCTCTGCTACTCCTTTTGTACAAAATAACAGTACAGAGTGCCTTCTTCCTCGTTAACTGTTCCATTTAAATATACCATGTGTATTGCAAGCGTAATGGTGATGATTGCCAGATAGTAGAAGATTAATTAAGATATTCCTCAGTCCGACTATGCCAGGTGTCAAGTTTATAGTTGCCTTGGACTTCTGCCCAAAAGAATTCTCTTCTTTGTGTTGCTCCAGTGGGAATAGTTGTCTAGTTACAGGATACTTCGGACCAGAAGGTCTTTGAAGAATCTTGTTATTGATCCAACCTTATAGCAGGGATTGTAGCTGGTCTATCAAGCATAGTAGAAGGCGGAATATTGTATTCGTGGAGATTTCTGTGTAATTTCTCTTTGCTGCCTTCTTGTTCTTGTGCTGCCTAAAAATCCTTAACTGTCGGTATTGAGGAAGATCCTCCTCCACTGCTTTCAAATTATGTTCACGGCCATCCGCTCGATATACATAATAGCAGGATCTTGTCGGAAATATTTTCTTGTTTCTGAAGCTCCTTAGTCTTACTTGATAAACGTTCAGAGCTCCTTTTTGACTTAAGCGTAGCTTACCCAGCACAGATTTGGCGTGATAGTTGGGCATAGCATCGCTGAGAATCCATTATTTATTTACGAGTTGTTTTTTTTTGTTTAGCACCACTGGTGGATTTAGTTTTCATTTTACAGTTAAAGAAAATCCTTGCGCGAAGAAATTGATGGTCTTACCCGTAGTAGACTAGACGACAGGGACAAGAGACTCCACTTTCTCTTGACAACAGCTTGATTGTTCTCCGCAAGAGCAGTTGTGCTAGAGGACCCCACATCCAGTAGTGATGGGTTTTGCTCCCTTAAAAGGGTTTCCATGGAAGAGACTACATGTCCACAAGACGGATCCATTTCAGTTGCAATTTCCTGGTACAAATTCTCCCGTTTTTTGTTCTTGCGCAGCTTCTACATTTGCATTGAAGTCGACCATGGAAAATTTGAGAATCAAACTCCCATTATGGGCGTGTTCGTCACGATCTTAATAAAACGGTCGAAGATACTGATTTCCATTTAATGAGAAAATGGAGAACGCAGTATGGCAAAGCTGGGAAACAGAAATTCATGAAAACTAACAGACCGTGTGCAAGATAAACCATGATAAGATAAATAATCTCCCTCATGGAGGAATCCCATGTTTGCTAGTCGCCAAGCAACGGTCTTGTCTCTAAGTGGAGCATAGGGTGTTAATCGCGGACGAAAAGCGAACTTTACTTCCCTAAAACGCAAGTGGGTCCAGGAATGGACCACTGTTTCTGCCGCGCCGATTTTGTACATGTCATCTGTAGACGTATGCGTGCGTGGTTGTGTTCTCATTTATGCGGATTGTATTCTACGAGTCAATTCGGCCAAAATCCAGCAATCAAGTGACAGCGAAGTATGTGAGGGGGCCGCTAGGAGTCGCCTCCAAAAAATAAGTTTAACCTCTACTCTAGAGGAGACTGGCATGCTACCTGTAAGGATACCCAGCTCCCATTTTCAGAGCTCAGCAAGCAATATGTGGATAGCAAAAAGCTAAACAGTAAAATAAACGGGCCTCATTTTCCTGACTTCGAAAGAGTTCACGGTACGGCAGCGTTGATTAGATGGAGTAGGGAAAGGCTGTTAAGATCTCATCGCCATTATAGGGTGCCTAAGTTTCAAAGGTTAATGTGACGATCTGAAAGTACAATGCACGTCCATTTGCATCTAACTCTTTGATACAGGACTTGGTCTCGCAAGCAAGAAGAATAGGGTACAATGTCATCGCACTATCTGAGACGGAAAAACGCTGCCCATTCAACGCCGTCCACGACATCGAAGAACTGTTCCTTTCCCTCAGCCAGCTTTTTACCCCAACGGTGCCATCAGCAATCGCCCATCAACGGGAGTGATCTGGCGAGCACAAATGGGCAGATAGATCGCACCTTGATTATTCCGTGTGATGCACGTCTCGAAACTACAGCAGAACAACCGAGTTTATCATACAAATTATATAGCTCGCAGAAAACACCCATGTACAGATAACCCCATGTAAAGCCCGCATAAAACGCCAGTTCGTGAAAACTCTTGAAAATGAACATGATCACACCTAATTGCAACAAACACAAAAAGACGAGGAATTTGAATCACGGATACAGCAACCGACTGCGCAGCCCGACACACAAATGGAAAATGTCCGCTTAAGAAGTGCTAAAAAATTATTTAGTACAGGCAGCAATCAATAGATGATTTCGATACAATCGAATCATCAGAAGTTCAGAGAGTCGAAGTACACTAATAATGACCCATATTATAGATGTACTCAATGCTAAGGTGTACTTAGACCCTAGACGATCTTACCGGCTAGAGGAAGACGCAACCAGAGTTAGACATTTAAGCGGCCTCAGTGTTTGACATTGACGATTATATCGAGTGGTTAGAATGGCTCCTTAATCACGTTCGAAATGCAGCTCCACACTATATTTTAGGCCTAGATTGTAATGACGCAGAATGAACGGCATTGATTTGGCTACGGCGCAAAGTCCAACCATCGAACTTAAGATCACGTGTGCACTGCAAAGCATTTCTGATCTCTGTGCTACACGCACTATTTAAGACACTTTTCTATACAAGCCGACATGACATACTATGTGGAGAAACCTAGCTAGCAATTCTTGCTTCCAATTCATTCCTTTACATCCACCGTCACGAAAACCGAATTTTTTTGCGCGTAGATTCGGCTTCAATTCGAGGATTTTGTCCTGTTCATGAACCCCATCAAATGCTACCCAAGTTGGTTCGCCCAGAAACCCCGGCGTGGCTACGAAAGCGCTTTCCCAAGTGCGTTATGGGAAGTGAGCTGATCCCAGACAGCTCTAGTACAATTTCACGACATCGGTGCGATGGATGCTTGGTTGACCCAGATGTCGGACCGGGGCCCTGCTTATAGTGAACGACATCATGCCGCTGTGTTACGAGCCTCTCATCAAATACGCAAAAAAAACCGTGGTAAACAGCTTATCATAAAATGCAGGCGTTGTACAGAAGATAACTGTTTATAATCACTCAGTATAAACCATTTTAAAAAAAGTATAAAGATTTCGACGTTGACAAATCGCTGAGGGATGCGTCATGCATTCGAGTTCACTTAGCATCGTTAGAGGCGAATGAATGTACATTTGCCCTATATAATGACTCGCGGTAGCTTACCGATATACCGAGTCAGTGATACCTTCAAACACCACTCTGGCACCAATTTACCGTTTTGCGCCTCCAGTACGAATCGTGTATTATACATTCCCAGGTAAAAAGTGCAAGCTTTAGCAGAAACCTTGATTACAAGTCCTAAAAGTTGCTGATTGTGTTCGTGAAATGCAACTTGTAACTCAAACTTCAGTGCTTAAGAACAGGAGGTGAGGCATTCCGGCAAATTCTTCACCTGCAAAATTCTCGTTGCACACTCTTTTCAACAACGGCAGTTTCTCGTTGAGAAATCAATCCGTCAGAAAGTTTTTCTTCCTTTGAAAATTACGAATACGCTTTCATGAAGCTCTGTGACAGTGCAGCTGTGTAGTATGAGCTAAGGATTGAAAACAAGAAGTGCAGTTAATGTAGCTCTGCTCGGCAAAATAAACCACCAAAAAAAAAGTATCCAAGACAATGCATAACTGCCACGACCGACTTTCTGTTAACCTCGGCATTGATCAAGTGATTTTCTTCGTATTTTTGTTGAGCAAACGCCAAGTGGAAGAAGTGCGAGACGAAGGAAAACTTTTGTGCTCAATATTTGGAGGACCACCTCTGGAGGAGAATAGTGGGCGGGTCAGTGTTGATTTGCAACTCTATTAGGTCTAATACTAAAGTAGCTTCGCGAAGAAAATTCGAAGACCTTTTGAGTAAATCACATAACACAGCTTCAATAGCGCACAAAAATATCGCTAAAGAACATC